>JAPMOQ010055934.1:0-16593 GCA_026543055.1 Argiope trifasciata
CACATTCAAATTAAATTTTTAATGGAGAAATTACATGATTTGCTTTCTGATTGAATATTCTTATGTAAGAGATTGTTCCTTTTTCTCTTTAAGCATCGGTAAACATTAGTATGGAAATCAGCCTATATACTCTACAGATATTTTTTTGATATATGAATATGTTTTAATTTTTTTCAAATTATATTATTATTTTAAAAAATTGAACTTGGGTATACATTTTCTTCTCAAATTACATAATAGAACAAATAATATTCTTGAAGAAACATATTACTTTTTAAATCATATTTATTTTCGAGCATATAAAGGCATGTAGAAAACAATATATTGAAAAATTCAACATTTCTATGAAAAATTAAAAAAAAATTCACTGTGGGTAAATTTATAATTTTACCCTTTTTTAATCGGCAGGAATTCTACGTAGAATCATGTGAAAATCGTAGTATGGTTTACAAGGGCATTTTAAGCATACAGGTTAAATAGTAATATAAAAATCATCTTGCAAATTTTGTAGACATTCCCACTGGTACATTGATATATTTTAGGAATTTTTCAAATTTCTGTATCATAAGAAAAAAATATTTATATTTAAACACGTATATAAGAATAAGTCAAATGCGAACCCTCAAAGAAAACATTTTCTGTGCAATTAACCTTATCACTAAAATCAATTTTTCCTTAGTTTAAGTCTGGGTCTTTGCTTCTTAATGAGATTAGTAAGTTGAATGATATTTCGAGAGTCAAGTTTAGAGGCATCTATTAAGACATGTATTAATGGAACAAAAATGGTAGTGTGGTCTCAGGGACGTCGCGAAAAGAAATATGTTTAAATATTTAAATAATGCATCTGTTGATAAAGTGCCTGTGAAGTGAATACCACGAAACACGAAATTAAAAGTTAAATATATTCAATTGAGTTAATAATAGAGTAAGGGTGGCCAAAAATCCATCTTTAATGGTCTGAAATACAGCATCTTCCCAGTAAAGGATTGATTAGATACACACAATATAAAGCTGTTATATTTCAATGATTTAAGTATAGCGAGTAGATCAATGAATGAAAAAAAACTAGAATATAAAATAAAATCATTTTTTTGTCCTTTAATAATTAGTATTTTCATGCAACATAAAATGAATATTTTTTATCATTTTATTTAATATGCATATACAAGAAATTTACCATGAAGCCAAAAGACTTACTCACCAAATTACTGTTGGAAAAAAAATTTCGCTTGATTATGTAGTGTCCGAGCTTCAATGGAAAGTGGGTGCAATAGCTCCTGAAGGCAAAGATCCCTGAGCACTAAGAGGGCAGAAGTCTGACTTCTAGCTCAAATGAAGATGACACACATATTCGCTTGCAAAACGCCTGTTTACAGGGGAGCTCATTCGCACATCTCACAGACAGAACACACAGAATAACAACCATTCCCAAACCGGAACTAAAACCTGGGACGCTCAGATCACATGCTACACGCTAAACCTATGCCAGGGCGCAGACAAAATTTCGCTTGCTTTAGATATATCAGAATTGATTGATTAAAATTTACACGAATGATATGGTAACATCTGTATTATTTCGACATTACTAGAAAAAAAATCTGTTTCGGTACTAAATGTTCACTGATTTAAACAGAAACGAAATCCAGACATAAGTACGACAATTAATAATAATTCTAATATATAATTAATAATACTAGTTCGCTTTCATTTCAGTGAAATCTGAGATACAATTTGAAAGTTGAAAATGGAAATTATGTGACGGTATAATTCAGAAAGTGACATTTGGCTAATTATAAATGGCGGATTGGACATTTCCAGGGCTCTAAATTGATTTTTTTACAGCTAATTTGATATTTATTTTTATCTTTTTGAATTTAAAGCCCCCTATTTGGTTAATATTAATTTTCTATTAATATTTGCATTCATTTTTTTCGACAAAATAAACTTTTTTTTTTTGCATTTTTCATTCAATTCCATTGCATTGCATGCCGTTGCATTTTAATTCAATTTCTTCCAGACACGGAGCGATGAAAATGTCATCAATATTTGTCACAAGGGTGAAACAGAGTTCCCGTCTCAACATTTAAACACACAAAACCTTTTATGTCATCTCTACTTGATGAATGGATTCATCATCATCCACCCCTTCGATGATTGATGACAATTCCAAAATTGGGGGTTCAGTTTCCCTCTGGACGGTAGAGCACCTTCAAGTCACGTCAACATGAAGTTCTTGATTGTTATTTAATCGATTGCTAATGACCGCATTTTTTCTTCTGTTTCCCAGACATCTTACCATTATGCTTGACCAGCTATTAGTCCAGCCATCTGCCACGGGAGATTATCTAATCGTCACACAGCGCTCGTGGAAACTAGTTTTTACGCTTGTTTCCACAAACAACTAAAAAAGTTCTGTCATTGGCCACAATTGAGAAAGAAAGGCTTTGCAATTGATTACACTTTCGGGAGGTAATTAGCCTTATTTAGCCAAAGCAAGAATGATTTTTTTGTGTGTATGGTTACGAAAATCGAAACTAATGTTTAAGGTGAATGAATAAAATACTTTTATTTCTTATGTTCTTTGTTATTATCAGGTATAAACGTTTTACCTTGATAAATAATTTTTGGAATTTTTATAAAGAAAGAATGACAATTATCTTATAATTTATCTTTATCCAAATTACATACAATTAATCAAGTTTTGGGTTTCACCTTCATGATATAACATTATTTCTTCTCATTTGAAATATTCTGAAAAGAGTTAATGAATCCCACATCTGTCCAATTATAACTTTCAATTTGATAAAAAAATAAAATTTATCAAAAAAATTTGTATTAAAAAGGTGATTTGAAGGATCACAGGGAAAGTAAACAATTTTTTTAATGTCTCTTAAGAGAAGTTCCTTCATGGTAATCCCTAATATACTGAGATATTGTTTTTGCAAAATATTATTGAGTTTCTAAGATAGTTTGATTATGTTTAATTTTTTGTTGGTGGTGGTGAAAGGTGATGATAGTAATGAGGCTATATGCTGTTGTTTCTTATGGCATGCCCACTGTTACTAAGACTAAGATTTCAGCCGAAAGGGTACGCCTCTTGTTTTTAGCAGCGCCAGCTAGGGCCAAGAGTACGACTTTGTCAATCATGGATCACTCATTCGCTTGCACAACTCTTTTTTAGTAGGGGCCACATTCTCACATCTCACTTATTTAACAGAGGAAGAACAACCATGCCGGAACCGGGAAGCCCATTTGAAGGGGTATCTGATAATTGCAAATTTTACTTTAGATTAATGACGCCTAATGAAGTTTTATAGTCTAATTATAAGTCTTAACAAAAAGAAAACTTATGAATGTAAAAAACTGTATAACTATGAATGTAAAATTTACCCTGCTTTATTACGCATGCGCATGAGAGTCCAAGGGTCATAATTAATGAAGCCTTTAAGATACCAACATATTGAAGATACAATTGCTGAAAAGTCTTCCATATAGATTAATGAGCAATCACATAAGATATATTCAATTTTTAAGTATAACAATTTAACAGTTAAAATTTGCTTTTCAGCATAGTCATTCAAAACTGCTTGACTAAAAAAAATAAAAGAATCTTGGGTGAATAAAGAAACTCTAAGAACTATTAACTATAATTTTACAAAAAATTTCTAATAAAAGGCTTGTAAAAAAATTCCATTATATTTATATATATATTATATATGTAAATTTTTGTACTTAACTCAGAAAGTAAATAAGAAAGAACATAATTATTTACAGTAAGAAATATATAAAATACAAAAAAATATATATAAAAATTTAAATAAAGATGACATTTACTATCGCAAATTTGAAGTTTCCTTTCATGTGCATAGATTATTATGAATACACTGCCTTTTATCTTGGGCGTTTCATTTTACATACTTCAGTCTCCTATTATCAAACAGATAAAAATTGATATTTGTAGATTTGTTACATTCTGAAGATGAAGAAACACACACACACACACACACACACACATATATATATGGAAAAAAAAACTCTTCTTTATTTTTTTTAATGTTTAAGAATATAATTATATTAACAGCATCTTTTAAGTACATAAAGGAAAAAGCAGAAATATTTACAATTAAAAATGTATAAAATAGAAAAAAAAAATGAAATCTACTGTCGTAAATTTCACGTTATTTGAGAAGATTATTATTTTAAGTCTTAATTTTCTTAATTAATTTAAGTCATAATTTTCTTAATTAATTTAAGTCATTAAGTTTTCTTAATTAATTTAATTAAATTAAGTCACCAGTTTAAACCGATTTCAAACTTTATTTTAGAATAACCCTACTTTAACTAGTTGAAATTATCTTTGAACTTAAAATCTTTATAGATTAAATAAACAATATTTTAACATGTTTGGTTTACGAAAAAAAAAAAAAAATGTTGCGCGAATTAGAAAAAAGCATCGTGAATTCTAATTAAAAAACTACAGCAGCAGATAATATATAATTCAAAGGCTACACAGTGAAAGCTGATTCCAAAATGAAACTATATTAGCAAGCGATTGAAGATGTAAAAACTATACTGTGAAATCCAACTGCAAAATGAAACTATAATAGTAGATGATAGATATTTCAAAAACAATACTGTGAAAGCCGACTGAAAAATAAGAAAAGGAATAAATCGCCAATTTAATGCCTATGTATTTTGATAAAGAAACCTTAATGAAAACAACAACGAGATAATTCAATAAGTTCAGTCGACATTATTAAAAACGGAAGACAGAAATTAATTCTATTGAAATTCAAAAAACCGCGATTTTATTCAATAAAAGGATCCTTGTTTTTAAAACAGATGCACTAGTTCTTTATTTCGATACTTTAACCAGACTTCATAGCGCCAATTCTTTTATCTTAATATCTTTGTCCTTACAAAACAAAGTTGATTCATGTTCTCAATTGGAGATATTTCCAGTGGAAAGGGAAATGTCATACATTAAGCTGATACCGTCCGGAAAAGGGTAAGTAGCACGTGATCTGGGTAGTGAATTTATCGAATGCTCTGAAACTCATCCCGTAAAGAATTCGTGAGATATGGGACATTTTTTTTTGCTACATAATGACCTCTCAACTGTTATTACACTATCTGAATGTTAAGTGGCTGTCAAGTTTGATCATCATTTAGTATAAGTACATACTGTTGTATTTGAAAGAAGTGTTTTATCCAGTGTTCTGTACGAAATGTTTATAATTATTAACCCATTATTAACCCCTTAACAGTCGCATAATTTTGAAGAAAATGGTCATAAGTGCCTATTTTTTTAATTCAAGAAAATTATACAAAACTGACTGTATGTACAATATTTGCATTCAGTTTTAATTTTTTAGTTAATTTTTAGCTTGAAATTTTTTTAAAAATATAGAAAAGCCAACATTTAGGGGTATTATGACTGAATGTTAACTTACCAACAAAGAGAGAAAATAAAAAATATGTGTTTTAAGCATTCAAACATAATTTTATTGCATTTACACATAATGTAAATAAATACTAGTAATTTTTTCTTGTTTTCTTTTCTATAGGCCTACTTCACAATCAGGACAATAGTACCGAGTTTCCTTTCTGCTGACATTTAGTTTAAAATAAATGAATTATCTCTAAAAACATAACAAATAGTCTAGGGCAGCCATCTGGCGTATATATTGAGTAATAAACATGATTCTGGGCATAAGGAATAGATTGCTTTTAATATTTTTGGCACATTACTTTTGAATACGCAAGCCCGGAAATATCACGGGCGCGAGAAATAGAGGTATAAATTTCACCCCGTCATTTTCACGGGAATGAGAAGGAAGGGGTTAAGTAATGAATAATGATTATTGTGTAATATCTCTCTGATTATCGTATTTTTAACTTCCCGGTAAGTTAAAGGTTTGAAAATTTAGGCAGAAAACGTTTGGATTAATTCACACATCTTTAATGGGAATCCATTTTGAAAGTTTCCATTTTTTGACACGATCAGTAAACATTTATCACTGATTATCATATAATCGCTCTCGTATAATGCTATGGTTAACTTTCCTCTAAGTTAAAGTTTGGAAAATTTCGTTATATAAAGTTTTCAAAAACTTTTACGTCTTTTTTCTGATTGATATACAATGGAACTGGAAACCCAGTTTAAAATCAATCACTAATTCTATTGACAGAGCATGCAACAAATACTGATTATTGTTTAATCTCTCTGATTATAGTATAGTTAACTTCTCTTTTTGATCTGGGTTTGAGATTTTAGAGAGGAAAAGTTTGCAGAAACTTATACATATTTTTCTGCACGATCTAAAGTGGAATTAAAAATATTATTTAGAAAGTAACCAAAAATTCCAATACTAGAATAAGACATCATTGATTGATAATTCCTGATTATTGTATAATCTCTCTCTGATTATGGTATGGTTTACTTCTCTATTTGTTAAAGTTCTTGCAATATCGGCATAAACAGTTTGCAATTATTTATACATCTTTATCTGATTGATATGACATGGAATTGGAAAAATCCATTTTAAAAACAGAAATTGCACTGCCAGAAAATGCAATCATTAATTAATCATTACTGTTTATTGTGTAGTTTCTCTCTCATTATGTTATGGTTAATTTCTTTCGTTGTTAAAAGTTTGATAATTTAAACAGAAAGATTTTGCAATAAACTATACATATTTTTCTGGTTGATCTAAAATGGGGTTCGAAAAAGATATCAAAATCTACTGATTAATCATTACTGATTATTGTGTAATCTTTTTTTTAATATGGCGTAGTTAACTTCCCTCTTAGTTAAAGGTTTGGTGATTTCGACAAAAAAGTTTGCAATAACTTTTTCTGATTGATCTTAAGTGTATAAAGAATTCCATTTTAAAAATAACCAAAAATTCCAATGTCAGAATATCTATCATTAATTAAACACTACAGATTAGTGCATATTCTTTTTTATTTTGTAATGTTTAATTTCTCTCTTGATTAAAAGTTTGAGAAATTAAGCAAAAACAAAAACTTGCACATATTTTTCTGATCCATCTAAAATGTAATTGGAAATCCATTTTAAAAGCAATAACAGATTCCAATAATAGAATATTCGATCATTCTTGACTATTATGTAATCATTCTTTGATTATGATATAATTAACGTCTATCTCATCTAAATGTTTCAGAATTTGAAAAAAAAAGATGAATTACTCATATTTTCCTGATTGATCTAAAATAGGGTTAGAAATTCATTTTAAAGTGAGTAAAAAATTTCAATGGCTGAATATGCAATCTTTAAGTGATAATTGCTGATTATTGTATAATCGTTCATTAGGATGCCGTTAAAGGTTTGAGAATTTGGGTAAAAATGTTTGAAATAACTTATACATCTTTTTCTAGTTGATTTAAAATGGAATATGAGATCATTGAGTGATCAATAACGAGTATTGTGTAATATCTTTAAAATTAAGACTTGGTTAACTTCTCTCTGAGCTAAATCATCAAGAACTTGTGCAGGTAGAAAAAGTTTCTAATAAGTTAAACATCTTTTTTAGATTGATGTAAAATAGAGTTGGAAATCCATTGTATAAACAGCTAAAAATTCCAATGCTTGAATAAGTTATTGCTTTAATTATTTACCTTGATATCAAATAATGCATTTATTCAAACGCAATATTTTTCTAAAAGAGTTTCTTCGGGCACTAAATAATTTTCATTGAATTTTCTTGTCATTTCATGTAGTATAACTACCAAGAGATTTGTAATAATTATCTGGATAAATAAATTATGACTTCAAAAGCACTAAAATATATTATTTTGACAGATAAAATATAATACTTTGACTTTTCAAGACAAATGAATTGCAATAATTTGGTTTTGAGACGAATAATTTGTAATACTTTGGTTGGAAGATAAACTAAAATGTAATATTTTGGCTTAGAATAGTAAAATATAAGCACTTATATGTAAAATATAGCATTTTGTCTTTAAGACAAATAAAATATAATAATTTGGCTTCTAGAAATAAAAATATATAGCATATAAGTTACTGCGGATGTCGGAAATTTGAGAATGTTGTCATTCACCGGTGAATATATCAATTAGCTTGGTGAAAGATTGAATATTTTATTACATTCTTTTATATTCGGACTATTACCGATGTATATCGACAATAATCAACATGCTCTGGTGGAGGTCGAAACGAGACGCTGATGTGAAACACGACATCACGATCGTGGAAGTACCGAAATGTGTTGGCGATTGTTGTTGGAATAAAAGATAGCGACTTTTATAAATTAGCAAACAAAAATAGTAAACACAACCAGCTCTATACCCGTAAACATTTTTAATGTGTAAATAAAAGATACTTTTCATGAATGAGATTTTTTTCTCAAAAAATGTAGCTGAAAGAAGCTGCTGCAGCTAATTCGAGTAGTGGTGAGCAAGGCTATACAGGTTGTCATTTAAAACAATACTTTACTACTAAATGCAATTGTAAAAGCAAGGACATGTACAATTAAAAGTGTCATAATAGTCTACATAGTTGTAACTAATAAAGTAGTATAATATCAATCACATTATAACTACTATAGGTTTAAGTTTAATAGTTTAATTACTATAGTTTTACTAGATTTAAGTTTAATACTTTAATTGCTATTATTGTTTTAAGTTTAATTACAATAGCTTTTTCCTATTTTGACAGATGTCTCTAATAATATGTTTTAATAATAAAATATAATTTTAAAGGTTAAAATAAAAGTTTTTTTCAACATTCACCATCAGTCCATGTTGATTGTTGACATACACCGGTGATAGTCAAAATATATAAGAATACGATAAAATATTCGGTCTTTCAACGAATTATTTAGTATATGTTGACATTCACCATGGTGTCAATATTTTTCAGATCTTTCACCGTAACATATACTTTATTTACAAAAAGCATATATCTTATACTCCTTTCATTAAATCGAAATTTTAGATTTGAAAAACTCACTACAGAAATTTTAACTTCGAAATTTGTGTTAGACTTCTTAACTCTAAATAATAATCAAACCATTTACATTATTTTCTCCTATCTTTGTTACAAGTCTATTATGCAAAAGTAAAAGTAAAATATCATTTCAATATTAATGATTGCAACAATTTGGGAATCTAATACATTATACGAGTAATTTAACTTCTACCAGACGTAGAACAATAAAAACATCATCAATATTCGCGACTCGAGCATAAAAGAATTCTTGTCACAACATTGAAACACAGAGGGTACTTTTACGTCACCTTCAATTAAAGGACATTTTCATCATCCGCCTCATCTTATAAATGATTGATGAAAATCTAAAAACTTGAGGCTCATGCATTATCTCTTTGGTCAGTTAAACACATCCATGTCCTGTCAACTTAATGTTCATGTCTGTTATCTGGCGTTGATGGATTGCTAATGACGGTAATTTTTTTCCACTATCTTTGCGAAAAGTTACTTTGACCAGTGTACCACCTCTTTTTTTTTTGTCCTAGGGCATTGTGTAATCATAGTAGAACATGACACGCTTTTTGTGCTATTTTTTATAGGATGAAGAAAAAAAGCCTCTGATGTCTGTCACTGGTTATTCTTTCGGGAGATAATTAAATTCTGTCATGTGAGAAGGTCCTGTTTTGGAGCTACGCATATAAAAACGTTATTTAAAGAGAAATAAAAGTAAATAGTTAATTTTTTGTTCAATAAATTTATTTATTCTGGTAGCCAAAGCTCTATCCATTTCAATATGAATTAAGTGAAAGGACATAATAAGGTTTATTAAAAACTTATTTTTCGGTAAAGAAAAGCCAAAATATTTTGATATTATTTTTTATACTTTGAATATTTCTCTACTTAATCCTTGTAAAATATATAACGATACAGATGTTACAATTTCGGGTAAAGCAATCTTTAAAGTATTTTATTTTATCTCCAAAAGTCTTCTGCTTAAAATAAAGTGCATTTTGCAATAGAATTCATGAAGAATGTGTTACTGTTAAAATCCATTCTTTATATATTATATAAGTTATATTTTAATACCTTACAACTATAGGTTATGTTTTATAAATTATATATTTTTTTTTCTTGATAGTTTTGGACAAACTCATTCGCATATTATCTCTTTTTGCATTTTGCATTTTAATTTGCATTTTTGCTTATCTGTAGTATGTTACATTCCAAATTTCCTCTTAATGACTATATGTAACTTCATTCATTGGAAATAAATATTCTGAATATGTTTCTTCTTTTTAAATAACACGACATAGTATAAAGTTAGAAAAACAAATACTGTAGCCACCAAAAAATGTGAAATTCATTAGAAAATAAACAAATTTAATAGATTTAAATATTCGACCAAGACATAGAGAGTAATTATAGGATTTAAAGACAAAATTAGAATTAATGTTAAATAAGGCCAATGGAAGCCCTTTTGCTTATTTTAAAAACTATTCCAACTATAACTCTACTACTATAACTGAATCTGCTCAATAGAAAACATACACATTTTCTTAGATACATATATTTGAAATACGAATTATCATATCATTAAATAAAAATAATTCATACCAAGCTTTTCTAAAATCTTCAGTAACGAAAAAAGATGTCGGTGTAAAACGCTAACAAAAACAGTTTCATCTAAAGAAAATACTATTTGAAATGTCTTAGAGGATAGAAAACGTCAATAACCCGTCTGAAAAGCGATTTTTTTTCTTCGAAATGTTTTTACACCTTTTTTTTTCTTTTATTCTTTCTAAACTTTAAATAAAGATATTCGAAGATCTAACTTTCCGGTTAGAAATAGGATTTTAAGGGCAACGAAAGACAATGCTTCTTTCAAACTTTGCATAGATTTTTTTCAGATTGTAACATAAACATTGTTGAAATTCCAGTAATTTTTGTATTCATATATTTGAAAAAAAAATTAATTCTATAGCTTTACACGTAAATAAAAGTATGAATCATTTTTATATTTTTTGAATATAAGTACTAAAATAAATAAATATTTATAGAAGAAAGATTCTGTCCAAAGGGAATGTTACTCATTCATAAACAATGATAGTTGTAAATTATTTTAAAAGTTTTGTCCATTGGCATTAGATTTTTTGGAGCAAGATATAATTCTCCACATAAAATTCTGTAAACTCGACTATTTCAATGTCTTAGATGTATGGTGACATCTTCAACATGTCACAATAACAAATAACGTCATTTAGTAACACGGTGACGCAGACAACGAACACATCCGAGATTCATTAAAGCCATAACAAAGTAGCATTTAGAAATATTCCACAAGTAATAATCATAGTAAACAACCACAGCAGCATACTAAGGGGGCCGACAAAACTTAGTAGGAAAAAGAACAATTCACGTAGCTATTCTCTGTGGTCTCTCCAAATGTCTCTCATTCTACATTATCTCCATGCTTTAGCTGAGTTAAAATGGCGACTCAATATAATATGAATGGTACCTCAGCCTGCTAATCAATGCTACTTCAATATTAGACTCCAAGGATTGATGGCCTTTTATAACTTACAGAACAGTGCAAATAAATTTCTCGAATGATTTCTATAACTCGTCTCCTATTGGTCCTATTGCCAAAATTTCTTAGGATTATAGAATCATGCTTCATCCTATCAGTACCTTGTTAAACTTTCTTCGAACTGCTTTTCTGGTGATAGAACTGGGCTGTGAAACATTTAGAATTCACAATGCCTTTAATTTAAATTGTATATATTGATATTGATTAAAGGCATTATCTCAACAATATTTTAAATATTAATTTAAATATTGACACAAATTAAAGACATTTTCTAATTTTTTACAGGGAATGCTAACTATAGAAATAAAAAAATATATATATATCGAGTACAGAATATAGTTCTTATAGACTTTTTACCTGATTATGTTTTACTTCCTAAGATTAGTGGCGTGTGTTATGAAAAATCAATGACCATTTAAATGTTCAGTAAAGGTTATTGATAGAAAATTTAGGAAGCAAGGAAGTTCAGTACATTAGTAAAGGTTAAGGTTATACAGTAAAGGCTAGAAACGTTGTTCAGTAAAGGCTCTTGGCAGAAAAGATTGCTAGGAAGTTCTGTGCAAAAGAGTTATTTTGAGATGGAATTGTTTTAACTCTAAACTTTGAGCAGATGAAGAGAGTAATGATGTCCCAGTTTTAGAAATCCTAACTCACTCCAAAGGAAATAAGCTTTACCTAAATGGATTAGGTTTAGTTATATTAACTTCCAGTTGTAAAGCAACACTAGGGAACACTACCGAAATGGAATAAACTTTCACTATGGGATCGCCACAATCATTTAAGTACTTAGAGAATAAAGGAATTAGTACTGGTTGTGAATGTTTAACTATTTAATATTGCAGCTTTATTGCAAAAAAGAAGCTAAGGGCCAAATTATGAATAGCATTGTATCATTGAGAATAGCATTGTGTCATACCTAAAGATATAGGGTAAATTTGCTTCACTACGCTAAATGACACAAATTTCAGCTTGTCTGGTATGGAAAATTTATGAGAGTCCTACAACTATATTCTTTATATAAAAAGATATGGTTGACGCAAAATATATGGATTTATGTATGTATAGTTACACTTAAATCCTATAATCAGCATTTTCACTGATGATCTCAATGTTCGCAAATCCTTTCTTATAATGCCAATTGAATAAACTGCTGAGTTAGTGAGAAACTTTCAGTCATTGTAAATGTTGAACATGACATTATAATATTTTTGTAAATCTATTCTAACCTAATATGTAATATAATTTATTGCAGGTAGGGGTTTCATTTTAAGAAATATAAATATTGAATATAAATAAAATTTTTAGTGACTACAGATAAAATTACAAATTTCAGACACTTTTTTAATTAAAAAAAAGCATGGGATTCAGGAAATAGCAATTAATATCTTGAAAGGCAGAATTTTCGGCGAAAAAATAGAAATAGTCTTTTGAGATAATATTGTTTACTTCTAATAACCTTAAAATTAATATTACATTCCAAGTTTTCTCGTGAGATCTCTTACTATTTCCATAACTTTTATTGGAAATGACCTGAATTTTGTATCACATATATCAAATGTTTTTCATTGAATATTTGACTGAAAATCACAGTTTAAAATAACACTTTCAAAGAGCAGAACTAATGTCAGATATCTCTCCTTTTCACTGCATGCTTTCATAGCGCCATCTAGTGAGTTTCAGAAAAGTTATCTCAACTCAAAGGCGTTGAGTGATTAAGTCATTAATTAATAAACTTTTTTTTATAAATATGCTTACATTCCTATCTAATTCTATTAGTATTTCTGATGTATTAATGAAGTGCTTTGTGTGTTCATGAAATATGCATTTACTATTTATTTTCAGATGCGAAACCCTTTTTTTATCTTTTTCGTATGCTTTTAGATTGAACTTCGCCAAAATAGGAATAAAATTAAAAAGTAGTTTCATATGTGCTTAAATTTTATAAACCACGCTTATACTCTTAATTGGGGGGTCAGCTACCATGCATGATCTGCAAAACTGAATTAAAAAAAAACTATATAAACAATAAATGCATGGGTTTCAAATTAAACTAAATACCGTTCAAAAGGCCAAAAAATGTAATAATAATAAACGAATTATATGATGAATAAATCTAGAACTACATCCGCCTATCTAATTCATTTTTTATCACTTCTTGGCAAGGTTAATAGTGCAAAATTATTTTCTCGAATTTCTAAAGGGAATAGTACTTCTGATTATAAACATGCATTAGCTTTTATATTATTGCTCTAAATATTTGAAGTGCGTTTTTCTTTCTTTCCATCAATTCTTGATTTCAAACCTGATTTAAAATATAAAATGTATATATAATAAGCAGGGTATAAGGAATTAAGAGCAGGTTATATCCGATTCAAATACAAAATTAAATCCTTAGAGGGAAAATGGGAAATTCTTAATGACCCGGAAAATTACCTTGAAAAAAAAAATAGAAATAGGGAGATAAAAGGTATAGACTGATCTGCTTTTTAAAAATATATTCAACGTTTTTTTTTTTTTTTTTTTTTTCTAACTTGCTTAGAAAAACTGGCAAAACATCTGAAAAAAGAGTCACAGAAAATTCGACTGTGAAAGATATTAAATTTAAAGGAATTGAAAACAATCCTCTATATTTGAAAGAAATATCAATCCAAAAACAATCAAAATGAAATTTACATACATTTATTTACTGAACCTATATAATAAAACATAGATTGCATTTAGAGAGCACTAATGCTGCTACAACCAAAAGGTAAACAAACTAACCCAAAAAATCTCTAGAAATTATTAATGTTTTAGAGATAAAACTAGTATTAAAAATTAAAATAAATTTACAATAAACAAGCCAAATCACAGCAAAACCAAAACAACACAAGACTATAAAGTAAAACTTATTAAATATGGAAGCAGAATACCCACCAATTAAAAATGCATCTTTAAAGGGCAATGTGAAGCAAAATGACCTGTAAGTGCAATCAAATATTTCTAATTCATATTCAAATTGAACTGAAATATCACTTTTCAAATTTAATTTGTTTCCTAGTTGCTTGAAGTTTTTGAAAATTATTGTATAAAATGCCTAACAGACAGAATGAGAAGCATGATTATAATCTTTTTTTCATAGATGTATAAATAGAAAATAATAGCAATAGTGAAAAAGCTGAATTTTTTTTTCATACTTTCTTTAGCAAACGTTTTCATATGGAAAACGGCAAAAAAAAGTTGAAGGAACTGTGCTTCATTTGATTCCCTTGTGAATAGTCAATCTCCCTGGCGCAATACGGAAAATTCTACATGGCATTTCAATTTATCCAAGCCAATCCATCACCTTGAAAGAACCAAGAACCATTCCGTCTCGGCCACTAATCTTCCAGAAGGAATGGTAATATTTATTTCCACACTGTTTGCCGAAAAGTAAAAAATAATGATCAATACAAAGAACCCATCAATACAAACCCCTAAATCTCTTGAAGCCGAAGGAATCAGTTTTTTCTTTCTGTTCGGAATAAAAGACATTGTTATTAAGACGATGAAAGAATAGATGCTTTCCACTCCATTTTTGTTGATTTATTTTGGTTCAATCACTGATGGGAAGTGCCAAGCGATGGTTATTAATGGATGATTGAATAAGCAGTAAGTATTGCAAATGCCACCCTAGATTGACATCTGAATGTATTTATAAGAGGTTTAGTGGAAACTTGTGAGGTTTTCTGTCTGAAACTTATATGTAAGATAGTCTTTTTTTTATGGCCATGACTTAAACGTAATTCCAGTTCTTTGCTAGAAGTGTTTTTCTTTTTCATGCGGTGATGGTTTTATATTCACTCTTTGTTGCAAATACCACCCTTTGTGGACGTCTGAATGTATTTATAAGAGGTTTAGAAAAGACTTGTGAGGCTTTCTATCCAATAATTATATATGGGATAGTTCTTTTTTTTCTTTTTTCATGACCATGTGCTAAACGTAATTCCGGTTCTTTGCAAGAAGTGTTTTTCTTTTCATGCGGCGATAGTTTTATATTCACTTCAGGTTGCAAATACCACTCTTTGTGGACATCTGAATGCATTCATAAGAGGTTTAGTGAGAACTTATGGTATTTTCTGTCTTAAACTTATATGTGAGATGCTGTTTTTTTATTATTTTGATGATCCTGTATTAAACGTAATTCCTGTTCTTTGCTGGAAGGCATCTTTGTGTTTCAGGCAGGGATAGTTTTGATAGTTCTATTATTTAATTTGATATCAGGCTCATCATAAGTGCAAAAAGAAATTTAGTATGTGATTTTAACAACAAAATTGTAGTTTTGAATCACATTTTAATGCATGCAGGCCGAAATTCTACTCGGTACTCTGTTCTTATTTTCTTTAACCGACACAAAATAAAACACATGATATTATGCTTTTATGTAAGAAAGTTTGTGTCTTGAATTAAATGCATGGGAAGCCTTAGTGACTAAGCACTTATCCTCATTTTGAGGATAAGTGCTTAGTCACTAAGGCTAAGCAGAGGTAAAGCAAGTAATCTACCACTGGTGCGTTGGTTGAGTAGGGGAGTGTTTGCTTAAAAAGCGTTTAAGGTGGAAACTGAAGCAATTCATTACATGCAATTTAAATTTCAGAAGAGGCTATGTTAGAAAGTTGTTGGTAATTATACACATATTATATATAACATTTGAAAATAGAAATTATTTGGTAGATTATTAATGAAATAGAAATTATTGATGATTTGACTAAACGAAATTCATTTTAATTTGTTTTAAAAAAACTAATCAATTTTTTTCAGCATGCACCTTTATTATCTTTATAAAATGTTTATCATATTTTAAATATAACGAAATAATTCATAAAAAATTATCTTGCAGTATTATCGTCGAAATTTATTAATCATCTGGCTGATTTTACTGATATTGCTTCCATCGCCTCCAATTATTAAAATTGTTTTAATAATTTCTTTTATTACGTAGAAACGATGTTATATATATATATATATATATATATATATATATATATATATATATATATATATATATATA
>JAPMOQ010055934.1:24187-128238 GCA_026543055.1 Argiope trifasciata
TATACACGAGACTAGTTCTTATAGTAGTTAGACTATACACGAGACTATTACAGAATCAAAATGTCCATCAGAGAGTAACTTTTTTGGAAAAACATTAATATTAAATTAATAAACATTAATGTTGATTAATAACATTAATATGAAATTAGCATTAACTAAAAGGCCGACACGGAATACAGAAACAATATTATCGACTAGTTTCTGATAACCTTGTTATCGAACCATATTAAATAAGGGCAACGAAAATTTAACACTAGGCTGTTTGAGTAAAAATCATTTTAGTTAACAGAAACAAGAAAAGATTAGGACAAAATTGCACCAGGGGGGCAGTTGTTAATTATGTCCAGGATGATGTAAGCAAAGGTGCTCCATGTAAACCACCCTCATTCATATGCAAAATTTAAAATCTATAGGCAAGTCTATCAGCAGCAGATTGTTACTAATCAGTTGATTTGCTTCGCACATGAAACGTTATGGAGTTCTTTAAGTCATTCAACGCCGTAAAAAGATATTTCGCTAGCACGCACATTTTTCCCCCTATAACTGACAGCTTTTACTGGTTTAACATTTTATTACTCATTTCTTTTTCTTGATTTTTAATACTGTTTGTGCATTCCGTTTTGGTCGTTTAGTGTGTTAAAATTAATTTTATCCAGAAAAGGCGATAGTTTGGAACTGTTTTTTTTAATTCCCTAAACGTATTTTTTTGTATAGTCGGTATACTAAATTTCGTAGGAATCTATTTGCGTTGTATGATATTGTTTAGAAAGAAAGTTTCGTTATAACCCCCCCCCCCTAATAAATGAAAAATACGAAGGACGATCCACCTCCAAATGAAAAACATGAAGGACGTGGTAATTGATTTACTATCTTTGTATCTGTGCAGATCTGTTGGAAGGAAATGAATGAAAACTAACGGATAACATTTCAATTCGCACTCACTGATCAATCGCTTGGAAGAAATGAAATAAAAAACTGTGTCTTAAGAAATGATTTTAAAAACATTTAACTCTGAAATGTGGAGTTTCCTTCTAACTTTGTAATTTATATTTATATCTCTGAAGAAATTTTTTTTCATATTCAAAAGGACGACTTTTTTGTAAATAAAGAAATTAGCAAATTCTTTAAATTTGGTGTAATAATATAGTTATGTAAAGAAAATAAAAATAAAAATGGTGCTTATGTCATTAATACATTTAATTTATTTTGCTAAAGTTATTTTTCAGTAAATGTCAGTTGAGGATATTTTAATGACTAATTCTATATGGATACAAAATTGATAAATGAGAAAAATTTCAATTTATCTTCATAAAATAAGCAAAGGGAAGAAATCAAAAATTATGATCTCTATAATTTTTTTTTCTTAATTTAAAATAACACTTATGTATACATATTTTTAGGGTGTCCTATAAATTTCTTTCATATTTCTAACATTAAATGAATACCCAATATTTACTAATTAAGATATTATTTATTTTGTTTTAATAAAAACGCTTTCGCTTTATTGCCTTCTACCATCACTCAAGAAGCCCCACCAAAATTGTTGTTTTTTTTACAAGAAAGAATCCTCGAGGAGCGCTTTTATTTTGCTAATATATTTAAAGCTCTTATTGCAATGATATTTTTTTAAGGACAGAAAGAAGTAATAATCCGTTGTGAAGTATGCAGGATGTGATAAAACATCTTAATTAAACTGTAAGAGCTTCTTTCTGACGACTAATTCAATATGTGATCTCGATTTGTCATGATGAAAAACAATTCTTCGTCAGTTCATTAATTCAGGCCAGTTTTTCCTATGGTAACTTTCAATTGAACGAATTGACGACCTTATTTCGTAGAATTTATTATTTCACCTTGAAGAATGGGTTCGTAGAAAGTCACACCTTTCAAATCTTTTCAAATAGACTAAAGAACTTAGAAAACTCATTTCCAATATACTCTTTAAATAAGACACATTTTTTTCTCTTAGTTTTTCTTTTTAATTGTTCAATGAAAATATTTTGTGATTAGACACGGAAATGTGTTCTTTTTTCAACGCAACGTTCTTCTTTATTATAAAAATGTTTGTGGCACACTTAATATTAACTTATTTGTCATATTTATTTGTATACTTGGCATACTAATATTAAAAAAATGACAAATAAAGTCATTTTTTAGGGAAATGTAAATAGGAATTGTAAAGAATTGATTACATGTAATTGCTATATTATTCGTAATTATTATAAGAGAAATAGCATATTATGAATTATTTGAATAATTTTCAGGAAATTAAGAAACCCATTGTTAAAAAAGGTATTGAAATGCACTCATGCGTTGCTTGCAAACATCGCTTAACGGAATTTCTCAAACTTTTATGCACAGCTTATTAGTACTTATAGCAACTTATTGCCGACTAAAAAAGGCAAACAGCAATTAATTGAAATTTTGTCTTAAGAATTCTTGCTATGAATTTACATTAGAGCCTCTGAATTAAAAATTGGGATATATTTAAATTAGAGCAATAATGTTAGATTCGTTTTTTGTAAATTGAGAGGAATTAAATTTAACTGCATATAAACACCTGGTCTTAGATTTATAAAATTTGGCACATAATTACTTCTTGAGTAATATATATTTAGTTCGGTGAATCTTTTTCAAAACTGCTAACTTTTTATTTATTAAATCTTAATTTAAATTTAATCAATCGAAAAAGCTTATTGGCAATTGCTGTGTCACATTAAAATTCAAAAGATTAACATTCTGAAGACAAATTTTTTGTTTCTTCAAAAATTTTTCTTCAGATATTATAAAAAATTCAAAATTAATTTTAGAAATAATTTGTAACCATGGATTTTTACTGAAAGGAAATTGAAACCAATTTTACTATGTTATCATATCGTTCAGTCATTACTTTCTTAACGTTAAGAAAAAGTGTCTGCTTTTTTTAAACAGTAACTTCAGTATGAATATACGAATCTCATGAACGTCATTTTTCACATGCCATGCTATAATTGAGGAAATCAAGACTAACGATACCATCAAGATTTGACGATGAATAAATGAGTAATTTTATGAGCACTTTAAAATACTTAGAAAACTATTTGAAAAATGTGAGATATATGATACTTTATATACCTTACAACTAATTCTAATTACAAATAATAATTCTGTAAAACTACTTGCTGGTTTTAGTTTCAAAATATTTGTAAAGATTAAACTTGAAAAGAAAAAAAAGCTATTTATATTGGAGAAACATGAGGAAATTGGAATCGTGAGCTTTATGATTATAATCAAATGAACACTAGCTTTAAAATAGAAATAAAATGTTAATGCAAATTGAATTTTCACCACTTAATTAAATTTTTAATTTGTAACTGAATCTATTAGTGATTAATGAATCGTATTCTATACATTAATCACTGAATAAATTCTATATTCTATACGTGATTAATGAATCGCTCAAATAAGCTGTAAAATTGTTCGAATAAGATTCTTGAACAATATATATAAATTAAACAAGCTGTGTTTAATTATAAAGACAGTATCATCAAATAGGTACTTCAGTTTCTTCAAGATAAGAATCTTTGAATTAGAAAAGCATTAAAAAATTTGTAAGAATAACCCACCGAAAAGTTTTAGTTGAAAATTAATAAAATTAATTTTGAAGTTTGCTTAGTTGCTACAAACATGCTCTTATTATTCCCAATGACATTAATTTTGGTTTATATTGTTTCTCGTTGATTTCATTGAGGAATGTGGTAAATACGAAATCATTTAATTTGGAACATTCGATTCATGCACTTACGTATTCTGGCATTCATAACTTTAAAAAATGTACTTTTAAAAAAATTGTTAACTCTGATATTTTCAAAAGATACATTCTAAAACAAATTCTGAAAAGTGCTTTCTTGCAAAAAGGGACATTTGGTTTAAAAACAAAACCGTATTTAAAGTGATCAATAACTTTTTATTCAAAACGAGCAGAAATATATTAAGATAAAATTATGCTTAAAAAAACGATATTTAAAAAAAAATCACGATTTATTATTTTTACAAAGGCTTTCTGGTTTATTTCATGAAAATATTTATAAAACTAAGGCTATAAGGTCTTTACATATAAAATAAGTAAAGAAAACTACTGTGGGTGAAATGCCATTAATATATCTTCATATCACAATAAAAATTGATTTCATCTGTTTGAAATTTTCAAACAAATAAAGGAAAAAATTCTTTTCTTTCCTTTCAATTTCATTTGAAAAATGTCTAAATTTTTAGTTAAAAATTGAAAGATCACATTTTTATTAAATGTAAGAACGCCCTTAAATTCTATTTTCAAGCTTTTATATTGATTTCAAAAGCTTGAATACACAGTTTGAAAAGTTTATCAAAGAATGATTGAAGAGTATGTTCCTCTACATGTCAAAATTAAGATG
Organism: Argiope trifasciata; assembly: GCA_026543055.1. Classification (NCBI taxonomy): domain Eukaryota; kingdom Metazoa; phylum Arthropoda; class Arachnida; order Araneae; family Araneidae; genus Argiope; species Argiope trifasciata. The sequence goes on from JAPMOQ010055934.1 coordinate 28,600, forward strand.
TGAATTTTCGCCATTTAATTAAATATCTTAAATTACTTCTCTAAAAAAATAAAGAGTAGTAGATACAAATTTTGGAAATTAAAAAATTATATATTTATTTGCTTTCGGGGAAAGTATTTATTTGCATTCAATGCTGCATATATCATTTGCACAAAGAGTGAAAATGTGTAGCAAGATTTTAGCACTTCTAGATGCTTTTATTCGTTTTTATATAATATTTTTGATAAAAAGACGATTTATCTCTTTTGTAAAAATATCGGAATTAATAAATATATCAATCCAGAAACAAAGTAAATTAAGGAAATTATCTACGGAAATTTTTAAATGTTTAGAAAATATTTAGAAAAATATATACATTGTATTTAGTGAGCGCTAATTCTGCTACTACTAAAACACAAATGAACTGAATAACTTTAGAATAAATGTTAGTACGATTGAAACAATTATTGCTTAGGAATCAAAATTAAACAATTAAAAAAAGGAATCCGGTCTAAGGACTTTCTCAAGGGTCACCCTCAGACAGGGATTCAAACCAGGGATTTTTTCTGTAAAGGGTCTGACTTTCGTCAAGCAATTGACCCTTCGTGACCCGAAAATCCCAGAATATTGAGGTTTTGGAGATAAATTAGTATCACAAAAGAAAAGACATCAAATTTTGAACAATGTTAAGTCAAAAACACAGCAAACCAGAAAAAACATGAAATGAATAAATCAGATTCGTCAATATAATTGAAATTTCACATAACATATATTGTAAAATAGACTTAGTAAAATAAGTCAAACTAAAATCCAATAAAAATCACCGTAAACTGACAAACACAAGAATATAAAGAAAATATTCTTGTGTTTCTTGTTGAATATTTTATATTCTTGTGTTTTTCAGTTTACGGTGATTTTTATTGGATTTTAGTTTGACTTATTTTACTAAGTCTATTTTACAATATATGTTATGTGAAATTTCAATTATATTGACGAATCTGATTTATTCATTTCATGTTTTTTCTGGTTTGCTGTGTTTTTGACTTAACATTGTTCAAAATTTGATGTCTTTTCTTTTGTGATACTAATTTATCTCCAAAACCTCAATATTCTGGGATTTTCGGGTCACGAAGGGTCAATTGCTTGACGAAAGTCAGACCCTTTATAGAAAAAATCCCTGGTTTGAATCCCTGTCTGAGGGTGACCCTTGAGAAAGTCCTTAGACCGGATTCCTTTTTTTAATTGTTTAATTTTGATTCCTAAGCAATAATTGTTTCAATCGTACTAACATTTATTCTAAAGTTAATAAATATATGTGATGATTAATTTAACTATACAAAAATTTTAGTTTAAAAATTTAAGAACTCTAATGAGAAATATTTTTTCCCTTTCCAAGATGTGATACTTTTTGAAAAATGAATTCGTACTACCACTTAGTTTGAAACTACGTATTGTTAATATATATATAAAAAAAATGTTGAAGAGCGGCGTGGATGGTGCTGTCAATCAGTATGATAAGATAGCCAAATAGATTATTAGGGACGTAGCTGATCCCCCGTACCTGGGAAGTAAGCGGAGTGAAAATACTCATTTCTTTTTTGAGCATTCGCTTGTGTGAAGCATTTTTTTTTTTTTGAAATAAGTTTTTCACGTATATAAATTTTTGCGGAGCCATACTCAGAGTATTTGGACGCTCGGAAGATTAAAAACGCAATGAGAAAGATGCCTTTAGTACTCCTTAAGAATGCGTAATCTGGTATTTATTTATATACTGTTTGGAATATAAGGGAAAAAAATGTTTATTTGAGGAAAAAGTCCTTCTTAATATGTAATTTAATAATACCTTATGGGAAATAATCGTTTGTTATTCTTATGAAAGAAGAATAATTGGATTATTTCTGCTTATAAACAGTAATATGCTATACAAAATAAAAGAGTGTTTTACAGTAGCCTGTGGTATCTTCTTCTTACAGGAAGGAACCACAGTGCAATTATCTAATGGAAAATGAAATTATTTGAAGAATAAGTGGAACGGAAAATTAGATGTTTTTACTGAACAAAAGTGCTTTATTTCCCTCTTATCAACTAGAAAGATTATATTATATTATCCTGTTAGCTATACTTCATACCATACTCCTTGAAAATTTAAGCAGATTATAAACTCAAAATAGCTTGTGCGAATAAATTTTTTACTGACTTCCAGCGGATTTTATTAAGATAATGCATTGATCTATATATAATTTTCTGGTTTTTGTCAGAAAATTATTGAAAGATCAATGCATTATCTTAATAAGCTTATTATAAATATCTTTTATAATGAATTTATGGTTTCTAATGCAGTTCAATGGGTGGATAGTGAGATTTATAGAAAGCTCATAGTAAGTTCAGCTTGCTATAAATCGCACTATAAATTTATATGACTGTATTAGAAACCATATTAACATATTACATTAATAATATTATTAATTAGAAATAAAATAATTTATATTTTTATATGAAAATGATCAGGAAATTTTGAATAAATAATATTCTATAAGGTATTTAACTTTCAGTTATCGTCAGCTAATATCCCATTGTACTTTTATTTTAGTGCTTATATATTTATTTGAAAAGAAAAAAAAAATGAAATCTGGATGCAAGTGAAAAATAAATGCTATACAGAAAAACCAATATCTTTAAGAATAAACCAGTTTAATAAATCACAAAATAGTCATATGATTTTAATTTCAAACAAATCTAAAATATTTTAATTAAATAAATCGATGGAACTAGTAATTTATCTTCAGAAGAATCTATCACATAAAAAAAGCACTAAAAGTTCTTTGCTAATATCCAAGAAAACTACCAACGTTTAAACTATTTGGAAATCCAAGGAAATTGCCTGGAAAAACTTTCCAAAAAGTCATCTTGGAAAGAAAAAAAATTAAAGCCATCATGTCTTTGACGAAATCGTTGTGAACGCAAGATGTGAAATTGGATTTCGAAAACCAAATCTAAGAAATAGAAACATTGTTACAATAAATGTTTGCAATTAAATAAATCGGCACCACATGTTATTTTCTTTATTTTTAGAAAAAACACTTCTTTGCAAATACATTTATAGTTCTATTATTCTTTTGTAAATGTCCAAAGAAATCACTTGCATGTGTTTGAGTGGATGTTCCATTTCTAGAGCGATTATCTATATTTCTTTTACCTTAAGGATGTTTTTATATTAGGACACAATGTGGATTTATTTCCTTACTGGAGACCTTTCCAGCGAATGGAGAAATGTCGTGCATTAAGCTGTGATCGTCAGAAGGCGGATCGCTGTCATGTGATATCGGTAGTGAACCTAATAAATGTGTCGAAACTCATCCCAAAGACGAGCCTCCAGGAATAGAACTATCTTTCTTGCTTCCTTAACGACCTCTTAACGGCTGTTATTCTATTGATTGAAACATGAAGTGCTTTCGATCGTCCTTTTAGCAATGATAAATATTGACTCTAGAGACAGAAATGTGCTTATGAGATGATTTGAATAAAGTATTTATCAATCAAGTACTAAATTGTCAATAATGAATGCGAGGAAATATATTTCAGCACGCTATTAAAACATTTTTAATGAAATATCTATCGTCACACATAATTTTAACATAATTCATCACACATATATTTTATGTGTGATGAATTATATTAAAATTATATGTGAATTGCGCCATCACACATATAATTTTAATTAGGACAAGGTGGTAAATAATGCATCTTCATAAAATTAGTTAAGTGTTGAATAAAGTGAAATAATCTTCACTGGATTCACTTCCTATACTTTGTGACAGTGTCATAATGAATTTCTTAGCGCATCCGGAAATAAATAAAAGATTGGAATATTATAGACTCGATTACCATTGTATACAGTTAAATAACTCTCTTAGTTATATTTGTCGTGTGTTTATGGTAAAACTTGAACTCATTCCTTTTCAACGACTTTATCTTCTTACGGAAAAATACTTCTTAACAATTTTATTTGGTAGGAATAATAAAGGTGATTAATTAGCTATCCCTTGTCGATTGCGAGGCATATTTCCTAGGCATACTCCTACGGATACAATCATAACCGTTGATAATTCTTAGGATGATATTTTAGTTTCCTCAAGTACTGTGAAGATCACGATCCTTTGTAACCTGATTGGTAGAGTTTCCGTCTCGTAACCGAAAAGTAACGAGTTCTGTCCACATCTCAGCCAAAGACCGCCTTGTTGGCTAATGGCAGTTGGGGCATGTTAAATAGGTCGTGACTGCCAAATTTCTCCAAATTTCTGTAACAAATTATGCCTCTGTGGGTACTGAACCAAGGATGAGTCAGTCTCTGATTTGGATCTAAATTCTGACTTGCAGATGGATGAATGAGTATATGAATGATTTCTACCACCACCTAAAAAGGGTTGTGTCCTGTATGCTAGAGCAAAGGCGTACTTTAACCTTAACGATGCTCGTTAACAATGAAAGGCGCACACTTCTACCTTAATTTGAAAGAGCTCCGATCATTCGGGCTTGGTATGACCAAGTGGCATTAGACCCAACTACCGCAACCATTGTGAAGGTATCCAAATCTTTCAATGATTTTTTGTGTTTTAGACGATGGGATCAAGTAGTTTGCACTTATGTATTATTGTTCTCACCATAAATGCTTTACTTTTACTCATTCTTAACAAATTGTTACTAACGTGTGCTTAATATGATTCAGTAAAAGAATTTTAAATTTCTCCTTTCCATTACCTAAAGAAATAAAAAAGCTTCAAATAGTTTGAAGTATATTAGTTTATACTTGAAAACAACCTCTGAACAATCAATCTTTCTATTAGGATATTGTAGTGAATTGCGCTTCCTGTGATTTCAGTTTACTTCAGTCCATTCATTTCCTCAATGTGACCAGAAGGAATCAATTCTTTATCACTGATCTCTCAGGAAAAACAATAATATTTTCTTGGCTCTATTTGGCGACAAAGAAACAAGAAAGACTTACTCATTCTGCCTATAAATTAATTTAAGAAGCCCATTTCATTTGTGCTAGAATAAAGATACTTACACAGCAGATATAAAATAATAAATAGTTCTGGTACTATTAGGGTCCATTAATTTTTATTCAATCAGAGCCGGGATCTGTTAATTGGTGATTATGAATAGTTATTGTTTTTGACTGAATAAATTATTATTGGCTCTAATGTGACACCAAATATTATTGTTAAAGAATTTATAAATGGCTCATTTGTTACCTTTATTTGCTTACAAAAGAAGAAAAAATTATGTGTATTTTTCAGAAGGTTTCGGGGTATTAAATATATTTTCCCTTGCGATTAAAGTTTAACTGGTATTGCTCTCTTATTAATTTTCTTGCTTATGATGTCAGAAAACTGGATTTCATAACGTAATGTTAAAAAAAAGTGTTAAAAACTATTTACTGGTGCAGTAAGGAATAAGATTCAACTGTCGAAATGTATGCCTAACAAGAAAATGATATGAATTAAAAAAATTACTTTGAGGTTTGAGATATAAATGAAATCATGAAATTGCTTTCATAACTCTTACAAATACATGGATTACATTGTCATATTAAGTCCATTATCATGCACCTTTAGTCTGAATAAGATTGCAAGTTATTCACTTGGTCAGTCATATATAATTATAAAAGCATATCTGATCAATAACCCTCTTATCACAAACTATATAGACTCGCAGTAGCTTGGTAGTAAGATCTCGTCTTCGGAACTAGAGGAACTCGAAACCCGATTCCACCGATGAACCTTCGTATAAGCGGGCATGATACTGTAATATCTTGATCTCGATCGATCAAAGAAAACTCAGAATTTTTAGACACTTCTTTATTTTACAGCCCAATATATATACAAAGAACGTATCTTGATTAAATAGTCATTTTTTACACCCTGAACTAAAAAATCGTCCTTCCACAACAGTCGAAGTTGAAGGTTTTTACTTGAAGATCAGTTCTCCAACAAATCGTAAACACAACACCACTGGGCTGTGTGTTGACCAACTGTCTGAAATGATTGCTGACTGACCAACAATCCCTTGTTGGTCAGTCAGCAATCCTTTCAGGCAGCGCTCCAAATCTCCCGGACTCATGGTCGTACTCCAGCAGTCTCCCAGGAACCCTTCTCCCCTTTCCAACACACTCTGAATATTTTATCTGAGTGACATTATCCACCTCATCTTCCTCAGTAGCTACTGGTCCTCTATTCCAGCCAATCCTCTCCATCAAAAGGGTCCTTTCAGTGGCGCCAGTCCGTTTTCGGAAGGTAATTAAGGCGCGCCGAAAAATTTGGAACATGGGGAAGGCTTACAATAGGGAAATTTGGCATCCAGATGTTTGTATGTTCCATTGTCTCTGAAAGCACTATCACTGTCTTCTAGACGAGGAATTTCCACGTGTGTTCTTTCAGCTATAGATGCCTCAGGTCCCGAAATGAGACCATCTGAAACATCTGGTTATTTCAAGGTGTCTAGTAAACGCAAAGGCAACACAGCTGGCCTAAATATGTTATCACTAATGGGGACGGGAAATGCCACAGTACCCATTAAATATGTCGGAACCAAAAAGCCGTCTGCTGGTGTGGTGTAGAAGCTTAGGGAAGGGACCCCCATCATATGTCACTTTGTTACCCGGCGGTGACCCAAATTTGCAAGTCCCGCCCCAAGATAGCCCTAATGTTGCTTGAACTCCATCGCAACTGGCGGGTCATATATGTATGTATGTATTACCTAAGAACGTGCCTTACAGTTGGGAGCTCCAAGCGTACATTTCTAGAAATGGAACTCATAGAACGGTGGTGTATATGAGTATCTAGAACAGGAATGGTTTTTAATCGCCACTTTATGTTTCCTATATCTATAACTTTTAAAATAAATATAATTTAAGCTATATAAATATAACTTAAACTGACGTTCAGTTTTCTCATATTCAGCCTTCGGTATTTTACTCATTAGCTGTTGCGAAGGTGGGAGGCTGGGAAAAAAGAGCTGAGTTGTGTAAATTTCTACATGACAGATACATTCGCGTTTCTTCTTTTTCTTTTCTTTTTTTTTCTTGTTACTGTAACCGTAGTCTTTCCTGGATTTATCATAAATTTCTGTATTTCGTTGTTGTTTGTGATTCAAGTTGTATTTCGCGTAGCTTTAGGATAAATTTCGCTCATTTCTGTTTTTATTTCGAAAGGTCTTGGTTTCGGTTTTCTTTTTTTTCCATCTTCCTTTTCTTATTACTGTGTAATTGTAGTCTTTTCTGGTTTTACCATAAATTCTGTTCTGATTCGTATAGTTTTAGGACACATTTCGCACGCTTCTCTTCTTATTACGGAAGAGCCTTGAGTTCAGTTTGTTTGAAAAAAAAAACGTGATTTGTCAGTGGAAGAATGCGCTCAATTTATGAATGAACTAATAATCTAAAAAGGTAAAAAATAAGAATGTTAGGGTCTAAACTTTATTTTTTGTAATTTTTTTTTTTTTTTCGAATTTAGACTTAACGACCAAAACTTCAAAAACCAAAACCTCCGCCTTTTGAGATGTCTTTTGAGTACTTTCTGTCCTGTGAGTGTGTCTTGGACACACATTGCATGCTGACGAAAAAGGGTTAAAATGAGACATTAATGTAATTAAAATAAAATAAAATAAAAACTTATAAAATATCGTATATATTCGCTTTAAAATAAGTACAAGTCTTCGCCAACTCACATTTTCGAAATAAACATATCTATTATTATAAAAGTTGATTTTAAATTATAGCTTTAAAATTGATATAAAAATTATGAAATTCGTTTACGAACTACTTCGTTTAACTATAAAAATGATCAAATATAAAATTTACATTATAACAACCAAATCCAATAATATATAACTTTTTTCGGCTAAACATAATTAATTTGACTCAGAAAGTAACGAAATAATTCGAAAACATGCAAAACATGTGAAATGGAAACTCCTCAATAAATACAGAGGACATTATGTTATCAATTTAGCATTTTTGAAATATTAATGGAATATTCTCAAAGTGATTTATTAGAATCCGCCTAATTCACTGTAATGCTTTCATCTTTTTTGGTTTCTCGAGCTCTAGAGATAAGCCCAGAAGTATGAATAATATTTTATTTCAGCTTAAGATTATTTTAATTTAACTTGACTCAGAAAGTAACGAAATCATTCGAAAACATGCTTATTTATTCGTGGAATGGAAACTTCTCTATAAATTCAGAGGACATTATGTTACCAATTTAACATTATTGGAATATTAATGGGATACCTTCAAAGTGATTTATTAGATTGCACCTAATTCACTGTAATACTTTCATCTTTATTGGTTTCTCACAACGAAAACTAAGCCATAATCTGAGCTCTAGAGATAAGCTCAGAAGTATGAACAAATAAAGTCGTCGCTAAGAATCGGATTTAGGCAGAAGACACCGACATTAAGCAGGGATATAGACCATTCCTCTTTCATAAGAAGATTATCTGAACAAATCTTCCATGACGGAGTGCTAAACCATTTATAAGTGCTTAACAGGTCCAGAAAGCGAGGCGCGTTCCCACTAATCAATAACCTGATGAGGCTGCAGCCATTTATGATCAATTAAAACTTGTGAACACTGATTTAATCAATGTGTATGCGTTAATGCGATGCCAAGCGTTAATATTAGATGATGGTTGTCTTTAATATTTTTTTGATATTTCTACTTTAGGCAATTTTTTTGAATTTTTAAATAATTATTATTCAAAAAGGTTAGTATAAATTTTTAATTATTGATCTTTTATTTATTCATTATTAAAACACAGGTTGACACATTTTTGTTTTTAATGATGTAGCAAGGGGCAAACATCTCAATATTGTAAGAAACATAATTTTTTTTAGGAAAATAAGAAAAAGGATTTTTAATTTAAAGAAAAATAATCTCTTATTTATTAAAAAAGAAATTTTTATGATAAATAAAAAGGCTTCTAATAAAGTCATTTATTTTCATTACTACTTCTATAACATAGCTTTTATAAGAAATATAATTTTATTAAAAATCAAAATAAAGAATTGAATCTTTATTCATTTTTGAATTTTTAATTTGAAGAAAAGTACTGTTTTATTTGTTAAAAGGTATCACCTTTATGATGAAGTGAAAGGCTTTAAATTAAGTCATATTATATCCTTGACAACTTTCGTAAATAGAAAGCAAATGAATTTTAAAAATGGTAAATTCTAAAAATATCCTTTTTTTTTATCTTTTTTATATAAGCTTAAAGCCACCTCTTATTCATTTAAACTTCTCAACTATACATTAAGTTAAAATAAACTTCATTAAATGAATGCGCATGAAATAATCCTGGTGAGCAATTAAAAAATTGTGAACTTAAGACGTTTTTAGTTTGAAAAAATGGAATGTTTCCTTTTTTGTCTGAAAGATAAATCATTCTAGAACATATGTTGATAGGTGTAAAGTAATTAGAATTTAAATGATTAATTTCTTGCTTAAAATACATCCTTGGCAATGTCTTCACCGAAAAAAGTTCTCAAAAAAGTCGTTTGCAATTCTATCTTCTCTTTTTTTTTTCTCAAACTTTTTATGGCAGATTTTTCAGTCACATATTGTGAAAAAAATCATTTAATGAATTCTTTTATCTTAAACTCAATTTTGTTTTTCCAACTATAAAATTCTATTTTTTTATATATGTATTCGAATTGATGAAGTGTTTTATGAGTGATTAAAAAATATTTCAGATAGTATTTATTTGAAATTCTGCTGTAAAGTAGAAAATATCGATTGGGGATAATTTTTTAATCTACCTATTGCCTTGCATTTTTTAAAATTGTTATACAACTCATATCATATATATTTGTAATAATTTAGAACATATAAGAGAATAATAAAGAACTTTTTAGGGTTATTGTATATTTCTATAACATAATGTAGCTACAAGAAATGCATCAAATACACTTACGGTTTTTCTAAGCACTAATATTCTGATAGTTGAAGCCATTTAAATGAAATCCAGATGAAGATATATTCATGCTAAAAAATGCAAAAAATTGTTCTCATGTGAGAACATGATATTTTTTTGGTTTTAGGATTTTGTAAGCCTCCAAATGTGTAGGCAACAAATTGTTGATTTATATGTTTTGGGCATCAATTTTTCTCTTTTAGGTTTATTAAAAATAATGTCGAAGGTTGTCACATTGGCGATTTATCGCCAACAAAAGTTACAGCTTGATTTTCAAATTATTCAATCTCATAATTCTTAAGAATTTTCTATATTGATTTAAGTCATTACCAGTTTAAACCAATTTAAAACAATCATTGACTTTCAGATTACGCATGGTTGATATTTAGAAAAAAAAGATAGATTTTTTTTCTTAAATAATTTGGATTTAAATTCGAGTTTAAAATATAATTACACACATTAAATTTTTATATTAATTTAGGACATAGTAATTTCATTTAAATATATTCTCTTGTTTTCTGATCCGATTCCACATTATCTATGTAATTAATATTTAGTGACGCTTTGTAAACATGCTAGTCACTGATTCCAAAGCTATGAGTTATTGATAAAAGTTGTTGGAATGAACAAATAACTTTTTAAAAATATCCCTGTGTTTTTCCTGTTTTGAGATTGGCATGCAGAAATCCCTATGAGAGTTTTAATAATATGATAGCACGGTAAACAATATTTTACCTATCAAAATATGGTATATAAGAGGAAGGAAAATTAATGTCTGGCTTTTTTTCGCCATTTCTGCATGCCCATATGGACCTTAGTTTCTTAATTTTTTTAAGAGATCAGCTTTAATTCCATCAACAAAAAGATATTAAAAAGTACTAAATAATTTAACATTTCCACTTCATTCTTACTCGAATTAAAGAGGAAACCACTTTTAACATTTTCGTTTGAAATTTTTAAAAAATGAGGCATTCAACTACAGATTAGCAGAATCATTAGTTAGGGTATCGTTAACTTTATTTTCAACAGTAAGCGATTCTGACTAAACGACGAAAGAGAATAACCAAAAATGCTTTGCAGCGCATGCATACAAAATGAGATTTCAGAACTATGAGAGCCGGGACTTTCTCATACTTTGAATACGTCACAGCAGTTACTATGGCGACATGACGTCACATTTACGACATATGAAACCTTTGGGATCATTTGAAATCATAGCAGACAAAACATCACTTTATACAAACACTTCTTTTTATTTTTCAAACTCGAGAAAAAGAATTCTGTATATGGAGAATTGTTATTGCCTTCTTTGAAAACAATTCATTTTTGTGCTGCAAAAATAATATAAATATCTTTTAATCGAACAAAATTAAACATGAATCTTTATTTGTGTTTCTGAAATTATAAAGCACGAATACTTGGTTTATTAGCGATAATGTGTTGATTTCGTGTATAATAAAATGAACATTTTGTTCATGAATGATTTTTCTTTTAAGAATGATGCTTATTTTGGATTTTAATAAGTACATATTTATTCTCTGTAATTATTAATTACCATAGGATTTTTTATAAACTGGCTGATAAATGACTTTCATCTTTGCTTATTCTGTGGGTTTTTATAGATATAATTAACATTTTATTATTTTTGTAGTTTTATTTTCGTATGTGTATGTATAGTCACCAGTGTCCATCAGAGTTAATAGATTAATTTTATTACGCATGAGAAATATTATGCTTTTGTAAAAATATTTATGAATATTACGTTCATGTATTGTATCATACATCAATTTTTTCAAGTTATATTCTCAGGTTAAATTACATTAATATGAAAATTGGTCACGTTGATCACTTGACGTGAAATATGCAGAAAATGTGACCAGCCGTGCGGAACGATAACTCAAAAGATAATCTACTTTCCTGTGCACGCTCTGGTGATAGTTATTTATTTAATTTTCATTTTTAGTAATAATTAATCAGGAATATATAAAATAGTTAGAAACTTCTTTTTCTGCTACGAATCGAAATTTTCATATATTAATCACAGAAGTAAAATCTTAGAAACATAATTAATTCTGAACACTTTGCGTCGTTTATTAAATCCGAATTTTAAAATTCAGTAATATTTGTTTTGTAACAGCCTATTAATTTGTATCTATTGAGAAATATATATGACGGGAATTAAATTATTTTCACCCATTTCTGAATCGCCATACTTGCTAACCCTTTTATATCCCACTAAAGAAAGGAATTGCTTAGGTATTAGCATATTCAATATATATATATCACACTTATGCTTATCTCATATATTATGTGGAGCAGATTTTATCTTTAGTTTCTTAAGACAAAATATAAAAACAATGACTTCAGTATCTAAATTAGGTGACGTAAAATTCAATTAAGATAAAAGGACATAATCAGCATCCACATTAATATTTAACCCTTTCACAAAGGTTCCCATCCAAAAGGCAGGCTATATTCCTTACTGGCAGATCGGTTTGTGTTTAAACCAGAGGTCCTAATCTCCTTTGAACTGACGCCCCCTTTTCTAGTGGAAATTTCAACATCGCCTTCTCCCCATTCCAGATAAATAAGAGGGTGCATATATAATGCATGGTGGAAACAAGAATTAAAAAAATTCTAATAGATAGAATATTGCTGGAATGGAAACGCTAGGTTCTAACGAATTTCTTCTTTATTTAAAAAAAGAGGAATAAAATTTTTAGCTCACCTGTTATAGGGACAGGCAAGGATTTGGACGATACGAATTAATTCATAATAAACCATTGCTTTCTAAATAAATAAATCGACAGTTTCAGAGAACCATCAAAACAAATACTTAATTATACTAAAAATTACTTTTATTAAAATTTAAAGACATCGAATTTCTAACTTAACTAATGAGAAGGCTGAATGTGATGCATTTTGGGGTGCTTATTAATATCAGGCTCTATTTCTCTTAAAAACAATCGTAAGTCACCACGTTCAGTAATATGGAGCCGATTTCTCTTTTTCATTACCAATGTTGCTTCAGCACTAAATCCACGTTCTGCTAAATACGAAGAGGGGATTGCTATCAGATGTCGTTGAGCATTCAACCATGATCCTGAATGCATTTGCGAAATAGACTTTTGCAGCTAAAATTCTTAGTAGCCATTCTTGAATTTCATTTTTAGATCCTCATTTGTCGTCAGTTCTATTAGTTCTTCTAAATGAGGTGATCCTGCTGTATTGATATTGGAAAAAAGATCCAAAACCCAGTCTGGTATGTCCATGTTTAAATTATCCTATAATCGTTCCTTGAAGTTATTGTACACATTTGGTAATACTTCTAACGACCCTTCGTGCCATATCAACGACCCTTAATTTTCTGGGTCTTTTACCGCCCCCCACCCGAAAGCTTCAAACGCCCACAAGGGGGCGTTATCGCCCACGTTGGGAACCTATGATTTAAACCAGTGCTCCGCAACCTTTTCTCACCTACGACGCACTTTATTTCTTTCTAGAATTTAGCGGCACACCAAAAGATAAAATATATAGGTATTAATTGATATACAAATTTTACAATAAATGTTTTTTATTTGAAAAGTATACATACATAAAACCATAACATATGTATTTCTATACAATCATAATAATTATTAATGTGATACCTGCGCTTGTTTCAATGCACAGAAAAGTTTTATATTCGGCTCAATATTTGACACCGCGACCCGAAGTTCTTGGTCAAGATCTTTTAAGCAAGACCGCTTATCATTTTTAATTAATACAAGAGTTGAAAAACTTTGCTCACATAAATATGTCGTCGAAAATGGAAGTAATATTAAGATTGCTTTGTAGGAAATGTGAGAATATTCTTTTTTAAAGTAAATCCAGAAAACATCGAATGGAATTTTGGAGAAGTATAATTTTAAAGTCATGTCATTATTTAAATCTGTAAATTCCTCTCGAATTTGTAGAGGCAGTGCTACCGTAGAATTTATTGCTTTGGTTGCAAAAGGATTTCGAATCCAATCGTATTGTTCCGTATTAAAGGAATAAAAATAATGATCAAATTTCTGCTGAAGCATACTTAAATGTTGTTGGGCCAGATCCATAATTAATTGTTTGTTTTCATTTGTAATATGATTGGTTCTTTGGTACATTTCAAAACATCTTTTTGCAACACTTTCTGCCAAAGTTCGGGTTTTTTAATAAATCCTTGTAATTTGTCGGAGCAAGTCAAAATATTCTCATTTCGACCTAGCATTTTTTTATTAAGTTCATTCAAATGCTCGAATATATCAGCCATGTATGCAAGTTTGGCTATCCAGTAATCATCATCGAGGTGCTGGCATATTTCAAGCATATTCTGTGTAAAAAGAAATTCACGCACCCCTTGACGAAGCTCAAATAATCTAGCCAAAACTTTGCCTCGGGAGAGCCAACGAATTTCTGTATAAAATAATAAGGATTCATATTTGGCTCCCATTTCTTTACAAAGTAATCCGAAAATTCGCGAATTTATCTCTTGATTTAATTAAGTTTATGATTTTAATGTATTCATTCATCGTGTTCAAAAGTTCTTCCGGCAAATTCTTGACCATCAATGCTTCTCGATGTAAGCAGCAGTGTGTAAATTGTACAGTCGGATTTTTTTTACACAAGAGTCAAAACCTTTTTTACTACCCGTCATTGCTACAGCGCCATCCGTGCAAACAACAATGCAGTTGCTGCATTGAATATTACATACTTTGAAGAAATCATCGGTTACTCCACAAATTTCTTCACCGGTAGTTCGCACTGGAGCCTCCTCACAAAATAAATAATGTTCTTTAATAAAGTCCTCATCGACGAAACGTACAATAGCTATCAGCTGTGCTTTATTTTTAATATCAGTTGTTTCATAGATCTGAAGCGCAAAATTTTCAGCCGGTAACAGTTTTTAAATCAGTGTTCCTAAAATATAGCTTGACATATCGTGAATACGACTTTTAGCAGTATCAGCAGGAAAAGAAACTTTATTCACTTCCTTATTTTCATTGGGCCCAAGCATAAGTCTAACAATTTCCATGCATGCTGGTTTAATAAGTGTTTCGCCGGCAGTATGTGGCTTCTTCTGACGTGCAATTAATTTTGCAACATGATAGCTAGCTTTTAATGCCTTTTCAGAAACTGATACGGCCGATTTCATAAATTTCTTCTGTTTTTTATTTTGTTCTAAGCACCTCTTAAAATATTGTTTGTCTTTGTTCTCTCAACTCGGATGGCTTGAATATAGATGCCGCTTTAATTTATTGGGTACCATTGACTCGTGTGATAGCTGATCGCCGCCAATGATGCACTGCGGTATTGGTGCCGTTTCGTCACCACACCACAAGAATCAATATTTAATGTAGTCCTCTTCGTACTTTCTTTTCACTACCTTCTTTAGGTTTTTGTAACACTTGTGCTGGGTTCATCATTTGTACGTGAAGACGAATCTTTCCGACGTAAAAATTTATCCATATTTAAAGGGGTATAAAACTTAAAATTTTTTATACGAAGAACGTTAATCATACATAATTCAGTAAAATAATTAAAATTAATTATCGTCAGTGGTAGGAACGTGTTTATTTAACTTTATGTTGTAAAATAGTGACAACAATGATATACGAGTGAACGTGATATACCACGCGCAAATGCAAATAACACATGCGCATGAGTCTTCAACGATGCGCATAACGCTCATTTTGCTTTATCTATGATTAATTTGGTGGGTCTTGGTGTTTACACAACACAATATGCAGTTTTCATCTGTTCTCACCAGGGGACCATTGAATAATTATTTAGTTATAATAATTATTCAGTAGTATATTTAGAAAAATATACATTATTATGAAAAAAAAAATTGTCATTGTGTATTAAATACATGATGATAAAATTGTAAATTGTCAAATACAATGTATTTGACCCTTGGCACATCTGTTTCTGACTCATGACACACCAGTGTGCCGCAGCACACCGGTTGCGGAGCACTGGTTTAAACGGACGAGTGTAGACTGCAAAATGAATTGTCACTAAGCATGCTCTTGCTTTACAATTCGCACTCATTGATTTAAACATTAATTGGTTCACCGTTACAGAATTTGCCTTACCAGCTGGGCTAGTTTGGTATTGAAAGGGTTAAAGTAATCAGCCAGATTACTACCTTTAAAATTTTCTCATTCACACCAAATGCAATTATATCTCCATTTTTTTCAGCATTAAATTGGGTTTCAGGAGAAGGATAATAATTGATTAAATATCTCGATAACAAAGAGTGATAGAATTATGCGGTAAACTGTACGTTTATCAGCAAAACTGCAAAAATAGTGTAGAAAAGTTAAAAAATGTAGTTACAATAACCGTTAACAGATGGTGTTCTGCTCTGTAAACTTTTTCTGAAAAGGAGTCTTAAAACATAACAAAAAAAAACAATAAAGTGATGCGATATTTGCAATCAGAATACAATTTTTTTCAAAATGTTCACCGTTTGAAACAAGGAAGTGACGTAATCGAACAATGAAATTTGACATCACGTCTTACAATGTATCAACAGAAATGCACCTGCAACACCAATTAACGATTCAAGCTCATCTTGAAAGGCAGGATTGTTTTTATAGACAGTGTCCTTCAATGCTCCCCACAAAAAGAAGTCACATGAAGTCAGATCGGGAATCATTTTTCATTTTTGAGGTAGCACTGAAAGCTTCTATGGGCATTGTGATAAGAGAGCCATCTGTTAACAATTTTCGTAACTAAATTTCCTTACCTTTTGTAAAGCATTTTCACAGTTTTGCTAATAAACGTACTGTTTACCACATTATTCTATCGATCTTTGTTGTAGAGATATTTAATTTTGAAATCAGGGCTATTTCTTTGATTACCCTGCATTTTAGTTATATTAGTTAATATTTTTTGATTTAATTAATACCATATTTCTCTCCTTGCATCAAATTGTTATATTACGAATAATGATCTGTTTTCTAATGAAAATAGTTCAATATAAACAAAGAAATAATTCTCATAATAAAGGAATATATTTATACATGCCCTGTTTTAAAAATATTTAAAATCCAAGTAAAAGTTTTAAATGAAATATTTTATTTGTTACATAAAAATAATTTATTTATTTAAGACGATCCCATATTATTATTCTAAAATTCAAGCATGTGTAATACGTTGATAGTAATAGCATAATTTTTTTATTGCTGTGTTAATAAAATAATGCAATGCTAAATATAAATGATATACTTAGGAAATAATTCATATTAATTAGCGACGTATAGAAGCTCTTATCAAATTTATGTCAGAATAGAGCAAATAAAACATACTTAAAGGGATAAACTGGGATTTACTAATCCTTATCAAACATTGTTCCGTTTTGTAGCTGAGCATAATCAATAAAGTACATAGATCCAGGTGCTAGAATCAATAAATTTCTCGCCAAGAATCGGATTTGTGTGGAAGACAGAGACACAAATAATTCATCTTCCACAGAAGAAGATTAAAAGGACAAATCACACATAAGGCAAATCTAAACCACTTGTAAATTATTTAACGGTCCCATAAGTAGTGGGTTTCTCTTCTAATCATTTATTCATCCAGGATACCATTTCGTTAATGATAATTAAATAGTATTTCAAGGTTATATCTGTGTCAAAATGGAAGCCTACACATAGGATAAAGGTTTTCATTTCTTTTACTTTTTACGTAGTAATTTCCATATTTTGTTACTTTAAACCAGCTATTTTTATATTTAGTTATTTATTGTGTCTTCTCGAAAACGGGATTTTATACACACACATGCAAAAAGATTTTTTTATAATTAACTATTAGACTCTGTTTTTTTTATTTTCTGTCATGTTAACACTGTCATATAGCGACATCTCTTTTTCGATTTCACTATGGTAAAATTGAGTGTAATTTCAAAAACATTAGTAATGATTGATAAACTGTAAGATGAATAATTTAATATAAGAGATCCATTCTAATAACAACTTAGACTAATTGCATAAATAACTTTTTTATTTCAATGACCTGTCGCATATTAGTAAAATTAAGAAACACTCATATGGAATCAATATGTGATTCTTATCAAAATATTCTCTCCGAAAAAAAACCCATGATTTTAAAAAAAATATTTTTGCCAAGCGAATCTTGGACTCGGGTCGGTTTAATAGCTCTAGATCTTTCAAATTAAGGCAGAAGAGTGCGTTTTTCGTGTTAACGAGGGTCATTAAGGTGAAAGCACAACTTTGCTCGAGCATACACCAAACATCCCTTTTTAGGGGGTGGTCGAACTCATTCTTCCATTCGCAAATCCGAATTTAGATCCAAATTAGATACCGACTCATCCCTGATTCAGTACCCTCAGAGATATAATTTGTTATGGGACAGAGGACTTTGCAGTCACGACATACTTAAAGTGCCCCAACTGCCATTAGCCAACAAGGCGGTCTGTGGCCGAGGCGAGGAGAGAATTCTCTACCTTTCGGTTTCGAGATTGACGCTCGACCAACCAGGCTATCGTGGTCCTAGCATAAACTATAATACCAAGAAATACACTTCGCATTATAACAGCTTCAATTTGAGACTCCAAAGAATTATAAGAAGATGGTAGATCAAATGATGTATAATTCCATGAATTGTTTGAATTCAGGAGGTCTTACGGATAAGAATACCTTAATTTCCTAATAAGCATTGTGTGCATTACAAGAAAACCAACAAGAGAGGTCTACTTAAAACTTTTCGGTTTATTCTCATATTAGCCGCCTTTGGCGACCAGCTGGTTCGCCATGGGTAATGCGTTCTAAAATTTTCAATTAAATCACATATTCATTAGCCTTGAAGTAATTCCGGGCATTGATTGGCCTGCAATTAATATTTTCTTTAAGACGATGGACGTAAAGTTCTAAAAGAACACGTTTTCCTAATAATATTCTTCAATTTTATGAATCAGTCAGTTTTAATTACTGATTTAGAAGACTGATTGATGTAGCAACTTTTATTTAAAGTATTAATAAAAATATATTGTAAAATATGGCTCACAGAGCAAAGTATGAAGAAATCTAAAATTCATAATTCATCAGTGCATAATTGGATTCAAGCAACATAAAACGCCACATAAATTCAATCAGGTTTATCGTAAATAAAGAAGATTTATTGAAACAATTTGACACCGTTAGAAAGCTAATTGTTTTATCTTTAAATGGATATAAAAATCATGTTTGTGCTATAATATTTTCGGAAGTTATAGCGGAAAAACGTCAAAATTTCGCTTAAATTTTAATTCAAATTCTAATTAAAAATTTGAAAAAAGGGCTCCGAGGTACACATTCCCGACCTCCAAGGTATACATGTACCAAATTTGGTAGTTGTAGGTCCAACGGTCTGGCCTGTGGAGCGCCAACACACACACGCACACGCACACACACACACACGCACACACACACACGCACACACACACACGCACACACACACACATTGAGCTTTATTATAAGTATAGACATAGATAAAGGATACTTTTTTTTCTACTTCATAAAGCTGTTGACATGGATAAGGCAGGAAAAAAGGGTAGATGAATATGGCATTACCTTTTTGTAAACTGAATTTAACAACAAATAAAACAGCGTCTTAGACAAACGCCACTTTTCTGTGTTAATAAGAATTAATGTGATCCGTTCTAAAATTCTATTTTATTATTAATTCTTACTTTATGATTTGAATAGCAGCATAGGTCTTGAATGTCGTAGAAAGTCAATGAAAACTGAATTCTAAATTAGCATTTTACTTCAATTTTTATGCATATTCCAATGACAAATTATGGCAAAATATAACAATTAATGGCACGAACAGAACTGTTTAATGTTTTTTCGGGAATCAATCACTACAAAATAAAGAACTTTTTAAATACATACGTATATTCCAAAATGGAGGCGGTGCTTAATTTATTTAAATATACAATACAATAAGAAATTATCTTTTTGTTAATTGTAGCTTATAAAATTGCTAAAATTTATAAGATAATGAATTGAAGATAGTCATGATGTTGATCATGGTGATGTAAATGACGGTTTTTGGGAATCATATTTTCTTGAGATCCCTGTATTTTTCTGTTGTAAGGGAGCAAAGAAAAAAAATGCCAAATAATCGCTAGTCGGGAAAAGTGGAAAAACGCCAAACGTCACTAAAAATGAAAGTGAAAAGCTTTCAAATTCGTAAAATTCATATTATTCACCTGGTGACTTTGCTCGTGTTTTATTCACATTGACGACATTTGTTTTATTATTCGCTTCGCTTGGCGACTTGACACGAGTTTGGTTCACATTGGCGGTATCTTTGCGCTTTTTCTATAAAAAAATTGGTCTCAGTTTTATGTATAACAAAGCATTTTATTCATATTTTAAATAATCAGTTGTTAGATATGTATTACTCTTCAAAGAATAGTGTGTGTCTTATAAATGTTTCTATATTAAGGTTACGCACAAAATTTCAGTATTTCAACATAGTCTCGCTCTTCTTTTTTTTTTTTTATTCTCAGAGTACAAAATAATTTTATATACAACTAACACACATTATAAAGGAGCTTTATTGTTTTGAATTAAGGATATATATTTCAAGGTTATCAGACATTCTTCTGCATAAACTGTAATTTTGAGTCAATAAATCATTTAAGAGAATTTATTTCAAAATATTTGTTTTAATTCACATTTGAATTTTAATACAAAAATTTAAAATACATACAAAGAAATTTTAAGCGTAGTAATATAAAAATGCTTTAATTTGAAAAAAAAACTCGCTATGTACAGTTTGCCAAAAGAATCCATGCCTATTAAAATTCTGAAATAACTATAATTCGATTGAATCTAATTATTAAAGCGATAATGAAGGTAAGACGATAGCAAACGATAAAATAAAGGTTCGATGTTTTTCTTGTTAAATATGTTTCCAGTTATAAAAAAAAATACTGTAAAAAATATAAAGATCTATAATTTTCTACGGATTGTTATTTTTTTTAATGAGCTCAAAAAATTTCTCTGGTTGTATTTTTTACAATCAGAAAACTTTAACGGTTGTATTTTTTCCTTTTATCGATTAAGATGAAATGTGTTTAAGTATAAGTTCGAAAACAAGAGATTAACAAAATATTTTTTTCTACGAAAACAAGACTACTGGGCTTTAAGTATATCCGGAATTAAAAAAAAGCACCTTTAATACAATTTTAATTAACTAATAAGTACAACAAGTAAACAGATGTTTTTCAACCAGAAAAAAAAAACTTGTTAGAATATCTACTGACACATTAATTTAAATCCTCATTTATTCTAAAAAATAATAAATTGCAATAGAATCACCAGAGAGATTTAATTATAATTTGGAGGAATTTTTTCACAAATTGACATATATAATCTTTTCATCCATATAAATTTAGCAAAAAAAAAAAAAAAAAGATTTTAAGCCCATTTGCTGACATTGATGCTTTTGCGATATAACTGGTGACATGTTTGATTGCAACGGGAAAGAATAATTTGATCAAAACGTGCGCATTAAAAAATAGTAAATTTATGAAATGCATTGTTAATTTCTTACGTTTTTTGTTATTACTAATCTTGTTATTTTGCAGTTAAAAGAATTAAAAAAAAATATTTGAAAAAGATGAAAAAGTGATGTCAAGCAGTGGACAAGGATAAAAAACATATTATACATCAGAACTAATGTTTAATTAATACATTTTGAACAGTTGCATTCTGATAATTGAAGAATTTAGAGGAAAAAAAAACTTGAATGGTTTAACAATAAAACATATTTATTGACCAAAATATTATTGCTAGTCTACCTAAGATTTTTCTTATTTCGTTCCAGATCGCCACTTTTTATCTTCGTAATAAGCTACTTTCGCTAGTAAAAAATAATCTAAAACATTTTTTTTTCTAAAATGGAAAAAAATAGGAAAATAAATATCGGTTTTTAAACATTTATTAAGAAAGATATCTGCTGAAAAACGTACCTTTCGAAATAGTATAACATATAATATTAGGTTATAATGCTGGTTAAGTATTTCCTTCCAAATATCAACCGTAAACGACATCAGAAGATGAAGTCCTTTATAAAGATTACAAACTTTTTTTATGTATTTTGAATACGATTATCTATATATTAAAAATGATGCATTCTTCAGAGAGCCCTAATTTTGATTAATAAAAAATGTCTCATGTATGCAAATGCAATGATTCAAAACTGCAACTATTTAGGTACGTAAAATTTCGTATATGAAATTGTATTCCGTGACTTCAGCTGGACAAAAAGAAAGGTCTTTTAACCTGTACGATTGTTATAGTTACCTAATACTTCTGATATCCATGACTTTGCTCAATGTAATACTTTTTTTAACGGGTGGAAGATTAAAGTTTCGAGAGTTCATTTCTATCGGTTTCATGTTCTGTTAATTAAATTACCGTATTTATACGAATCTAATGCGCCATTGGATCTAATGCGCATCCCCATTTTAAAACTTTAAATAATAAAAAAAATTGTTTGTCGGCAAATGTAATGCTCATCAATGGTATGAGAAATTTATTGAATCTTATTTTATAATTTTTAATTCTTATTTTATAATTTTGAATACTACATTTGACCAAAAACGATGCGAAGTATATTGGCGTAAATACGGTAATTTCTAAAGGTAAAATTAATCTCATACGTTTTCATGGCCATCATTTTGTTCAGCTCTATTGGCAACTTTGTCCTTTGCTGAGATTTTCATAGTCATTATCTCTAAAACATTGACGATTTATGCTTTTTTTGTTACATGATAAAAGTTACATTTGATTGTATTTCAGACAAATTTGGGTTCCTGAATATTTTATTTTTGTTAATTCTTAGCAAATTAATATGAAGTGTTATTTAGAACAGACCTTTTAGCTAGGTTTCGAATAAAAAAAGATAAGCTAATTTAGGAGAGATTTGTTGTAATGAGATGTCTAATCCGGCATCTTTTCCTCCAAACTTTTGTTAGAATCTGTTAGAGCGCTTAGGGCCATGGTGGCCTGGTGGTAAGGTCTCGACTTCGGAACCGGAGGGTTTTAGATTCGAGACTCGAACCCACCGAAGAGCCGTCGTGTGAGGGGGTCTCTTGCCCGTTAAATCTGTCAGGCCAAACGTCCTCCCGCTGGTGTGGTGTGGTGTGAAGAGTGGGGTGCCAGCTCAGGTGTCGTCCTCGTCATCTGACCGTGGTTCAAAACTACGAGGTCCGTTCCAAAATAGCCCTTTTGTTGCATTACAATGAGACTTTAATATAACTAAACTAACCCAAATTAACCCAAACTCCTGATTTATACTAAGGGTTGATATTTATTTTTCGGCTTCAAATGTAATGTACATTATACATATACATATGACAGACTTTTTGTGGAAACAGTTACGAATTTGGAGCCATTTGGTTGTCATCGATTGAGCCTGGAAACAGGAATCAAGCAGGGCCGGCCTTCTTGGGGCTTGCAACGCATGCTATGCACTCTTTTCTTATGATAGAGGAGTGGCACGGAGATTAAAAATTAAAATAGTGTTCTGAATAATAATGACTTTTACTCGTACAGAAAGCATACAATTTTGGTTCCACGTGGTTGACTCAGCGTCGATTGACGCCGTTATTAGGCAATGATTGCGGTGATACTCGTGAAAAAGGGGTGGGTGAGGGAAATTGAATTAAGAATAAAGAAGTCCCTTTCAGACGTTAAAAATTTGATTGATCTGAATGTGACACATTCAAATTGAATAGTTAATTGATTTTTTTGAAATATTTAATACAATTCACTGAATAAACCTATTTCATATGCTTCTAAACTAATTGGTCTCCTTCGATAAATAACTAATATACTTACACCGAAGAGCCATTACTTTATGACCACCCTCCATCAATGAGAACGGGCTCGCCCAGGAGCAGAACCACTGCGCGTGCGTGGTTGATATTGGAGTATATAAAACGGGTATGCAGTGTCTTTCTAAACATAGTGTTATTTGCGACATAATGGGAAAAGCAGCGGATTTATCAGACTTTGATAAAGGTCAAATCGTTATGGCTCGGCGACTTGAAACATCAATATCAGAAACGGCGCATTTAGTGGGCTGTTCACGTGCAGTTGTTGTGAGCACATATCAAAGGTGGTGCAGGGATGGTGAAACGGCAAGTCGCAGGCCAAAAGTGTGTCGTCCACGGCGCATTGATTCCAGAGGAGAGCAGAGATTGCTACGCATTGTTCGAAGTGACCGAAGGGCTACAACAGCCGAAATCACCACCAGCTACAACAGTGGTGACCCAGTCAGTGTTTTTCAACACACTGTGCAGCGTACATTGCTGCGTATGGGCCTACGCTGCCGGAGGCCAAAGCATGTCCCTGCACTAACGGAACGTCATCGCCAGATGCGTCTGCTATGGGCCAAGAAACATCGGAATTGGACACCAGAGGAATGGAAGAAGGTTGCATGGTTCTGATGAATCACGTTTTCTGGTCCATCACCTCGACGGGCGTGTGAGAATACGCCTATTTCCAAATGAATCCCTTGCTCCCGGATGCACAGTTGGACGGAGACCAGCCGATGGTGGGGGTATTATGGTGTGGGCAGTGTTTTCATGGAGCACATTAGGACCCATAATCCCCACAGAACAATCCTTGACGTCTGGAAGGTACGTAAACATGGTTGCAGACCAGGTTCACCCATTCATGGCAACAGTGTTTCCTGCGGGGGATGGCGTGTATCAACAGGATAATGCAACATGTCATAAGGGTCGAATCGTCATGGATTGGCTTGAGGAACATTCCAGTGACTTTCAAGTCATGTCTTGGCCCCCAAACTCACCTGACATTAACCCAATAGAGAATTTGTGGTCCTACTTGGAAAACCAAATTCGTGCTGCCACGCTACCCCCACGCAATGTGAGGGAATTGCAGGACCAGTTGGTGAGCGCTTGGTACCAGAAACCTCAGACTACCTATCAGCTCCTTGTGGAATCAATGCCACGGCGGGTGCGAGCAGTTTTGAGGGCTAAAGGTGGTCCTACATGTTATTAGCAGGGTGGTCATAATGTAATGGCTCTTCGGTGTAGAAGTTGCTCTATATTTTATCCTTTGATATTATAATATTTTGATTAGTCTGAATATGTCAAACGCAAAACCAATAATTAGCTTATTGTCTTGTAAGCATTTAATATGAATCACCTAAAATCTATTTTCTCCCATTCTAAACTCGGTGACCTTTTTCACTAAATAACTAATATGCACAGAAAATGTTTTATAATTTTTATTTCTTATTTTCCTAGATATGATTGGTCTTAAAATAAGATTTTCAATTATCAATAATTAATTGATTTATTTGCAAGCATTTAATATTAATCACCGAATAAACGTATTTTTATGCCTTTCTAAACTCGTTGATGTCCTTAAATAAATAATTAATATTCCTAGCTGTTTTATATTTTAAACATTATTATGATCCTAAATTCTGATCGGTCTGAATATACGACAATAAAATTCAATAATTATTACTTTTTTGCAAGCATATAATACAATTCACTGAATACCCCTGAAATTATGTGCTTCTAAATTGGTTGATCTTCTTCACTAAATAACTATTACACAGTAATAGCTGTTTTATATTTTTATCATTTTATGCTTCTTGATTTCAAATGCTCTGAATACACCGCATTCAAAATTCAATGAATAATTTATAGTTTTCCAGGAGTTTAATACAAATAAACGAATAAACTTACTGTATTTTCTTCTAAACTCTTTGTCTCCTTCACTATACAATTAATAAACTTAGACGCTGATTTAAGTATTAAAATTTCTATGTTGCCAGAATTTGATTAGTCTAATTACACCTCATTCAAAATCAACAACTATTTGATTGTTTTCTTAGCATTTGTAAGCAACAGAGTAAACCTATTTTATATCTTTCCAAACTCGTTGATACTCTTCTCTTACTAATCAATACACCTAGAAGATGTTTTATATTTTAAACATTTCATCTTCCCGCATTTTAATTGATCTGAATACGGGATATTCAAGATCAATAATTATTTGATTATTTTCTGAGGATTTAATATGAATTACCGAATAAGCCTAATTTATTTACCTCTAAACTCTAATACACTTCGAAGCTTTTTCACATTTTAAACATTTTATGCTCCTAAATTTTGATTCGTCTGAATGCAGCTCATTCAAAACCAATAATTAATTGATAGTTTTGCAAGTCTTTAACCCAAATCGCCGAAAAGATAAACCTACTTTATTTCCTTCTAAACTCGGTGGTCTCCACTAAATACCTAATATACCTAGAAGCTGCTTTATATTTCTCCCGAGTAATAGCCTATAAGAGATCATTAGGCTGTAAACAAAACACTCCCATTTACTATAATTCTTTTTCCTGGATGCCTTTCGACATATTTATTACGTTCACTAACCAGGTCACGCGCCATTGATCCTTCTCTTGACGGTCACGACTTAATGAACGACATTTCTCCTTTCAGTGGAAATATCACTGATTAAGGAAATCAATTCATCTTGGTTACTGAAAGGACAAAAATCTCGAGGGAAAAGGAGTGAAAGTAATCATACAGTACCGAATGAAGTTTCCGATAAGTCAGAAAATTCTCTGATTTAGTTGATTAAGTTCTATTTGGTAGAAACGGAAAATATTTGTTAAGTTTAGAACTTTGACAATATTAAAAGATATAAGTTGTTTCATTTGTGCAATCAAGAATCTCAGTTTTAATATACTGTTACGGATATTCCTATCCTAATTCATCGGGTTCTTTTCACCTTGTATAGTGGGTGTGTACGGTATGAGAAGAGATGAGGACACAATGATCAGTCCTTCAGTAGACGACTGAATACATACTTTTATTTACAGATTAGACGAACATACAGCAGCACACAATAACGACAGTAGCTCCCAAGTAGTAACAATATCCCCAGCATTGGCTATAGTACTCGACGTTGCTTCTTCAACAGACTACAAGGCACACAGCTCAGTTCAGCACTTGCTTGGCTGCGCCGCTTCTTGTCTTCTCCTCTGGAGGACTCGTTATCTAACTTCGATTCCGACTACTCTGCTCTCAGCTTGAAACTGTCACCCTTATATAGTCCCAGGAGGCATGGCTGGAAATGTCTCTACCAATTAGGTCATACCTGGACGTATCTCGATTCCTTATGGACGAATCGGGAAAATTCTCGATGTTTCGGGTACTTTCCATTTTGTGGCCAAAGTCGCCAAATTCATCGCCAAGCTCTGGGATCATTTTTAAGAACATCCACAGCATCCAGTACATAATACTATAAATCATTCTTTCCAGTGAAGGAACAAATCATGCTGGGAAGCTACATCACAAACTCGTAACATCTGTAACAATAGATTTCAAGTAAGAACCATCCTCTTACAGCAAATATTCCTCCAACCTGTGGGCACCTAAGAAATGAGAATAAAAAGCTTCCAGTATGGCGTTTGGTTCTCGTTACCCGGATGGGTAGAAAAATGATAGGTCTACTTCCTACCGATGACGGGATCAGCTTCACACGGGAAGGCTTGTACCATAGCCGGTGAGGACCCATCGTGCTTCATAGCTCAATTCTAATGTCAAGGCTGACAAGTCAATTAGATTTTTAAGGTGTGAAATAGGGGCTATTTGGAGTGTCGTTTTATGATAATGGTTACGCCGAAGATTCAGAAGAAATAACGAATAATTTCCCCCGTCCCTCTTTCTATCTTTTTAAGCATTCCGAAAATAAAAATTAAAAATTCACTTGCTGTTCATTAATTCTTATTCTTACCCTCCCACCCCCTTTTAAGCAATAAAGCTGGCATAGCAAACAAGAATAATTTGAATACAGCAGGGAGACCATAAATGGACCAATTAGAGTTCGAACATGTTATTAAAAAGATATGAGAAAAATCTTAATCTTTTACTTCTAACTGAGTTCCTTCGAGTCGCAAACAATTATAAAAATATACAGATATAGCATTTTTACTCCTTGGTGGAGAGCATGAATGACATAGTATATTTCACTCTTTAAAGTCTGTTGTTGCAACAACGGTATAATTTTTTGTAATAATTATTTTCAGTAGCTTTTGTATTTAGTACAGCTTTTGAAGATAATTCTGTAATTCCTCTTATACATGAAAGTCAGTTTTGCTCTTATTCATTAATATGCACAGATATTCAGAAAAAAAAAGTAATTTTAGAGTTATCACTGTCAATTTGTGATTATGAATCTTTCGAATTTCATAGTTGTTCCAAAATTGCTATGATACATTGTTAGTTATCTCATGGTTTCTAGAACGAAAATGATAACTGATTACGTTTCATCAAATGAAAAAGTACCCATTACATGATTAGGAAATGCTAGATCTAAACCCAGTACCCTTTGTGTGTATTTTTACTTCTAAAGTGGCAATTGAGTAAATGTAATCTTCCTCAGAATTATGAGATACATGTGTCTAAAATGATACCTACCTTTTAAGTCTCTAAGATTTCATAATTTGCCATTAATATGCACCTTTGTAACTTCTTTGTTTGATATTGTAAATCTCGAATTCATGAGTCATTCTTTCAAGTTCTAATCTATCGATGATTAATAAGAAGTGGAATCTAAGTCACTTTGCTGCCTCTCTTGATATCAAGAAAAGGTTATCTAGAAATTTTATTATGATAGTCAAATTCCTCTACAAGAATTTTTTTTTTCATTAGATTTGGGCTGTGTGATAGAATTTATAGTCTAAGGTTAGACAATGTCACTGCCTCTGTATCTCTCGCTTTTTTTTTCGTTCTTTTGATTTTGGAATCCTGGCTTGCATGCTGGGCTGCTCATGCGATGGTTTTAATAAGTAATTAGGGATGGAAGATGAAAATGGGACTGTTTCCTTGAAATTAAGAAGAATAAACATTGTTTATGAAATGTGTATCTGTTTCTTCGAAAAGCGTTTTACATATACATACTTACAGAGCTTTTTAAATGATATTTTGATCTTACAATTTAACATAAAAACACTAAACCAACTATGAAATGTTGTTCGCAATTTCAACTAATTAGTAAGAATGACAAACAAAGTAATATCACATAAAATATTTTTTTATTTCTAGAATAATATTAAATATATAAAATTTAAAATTCTGGAAAATATTAATTAAATGATAGAATCCATGGAAACTTAGTTATTCATTTCGTAAATTTAAATGTTTAATACTTCTCGATAATTATTCAATCTATAAAGTAAATTTAACATAGATATAAGCTGCAATTTATTTTAGAAATCTGTCTCAAGTAACTTTTTAAAATCAAAATTACTTTTTTAAATAAATTGCTAAAATAGTAAGATAAATAAGTATAAAATCTAAAAATGTGAAATTTAATTTAAAGATTTTCAAAATAATAATAAAAAATTTGACAGACAGAAGAAATACTGAATTTTACTGTTAATAAGTAATAATTTTTTTGCAATTAAGATAAAATAGAAATAAAATGAAATGTTTTCCCTTCTATCAAAATAAATATGCCAGTAGAAAAGGTTTCTCCTCAGAAAGTACAAAAACATTTAAATCCTGTTTCATTGACATTAATTATTTAACCTCGAAATACAAGAGATTTGTTTTGGTTCTCTAAACATCCCCACTCTCCACCCAAAAAATATTCAATTTCTATTTTACAGCGATTAGAGTGTGCCTTAAATATTGATAATACCTAATATTTGATTACTGTGGTCAAGAATTTTTTTAACTGTAATCATTAACAATGTGCAATCAGGAGCATTAGGAGAGAGCTTGGTCAACTGGATTAAGAGATAGTGACGTCAAGTTTCGGGATTGTCATCAATCATCGAACGGAGGGGGGGGGGTAATGAAACCATCCATCAAGAGCAGGCGACATGAAAGACTCCAAATGTTTTAATGTTGTGACAAGAATTATGCTGTAGACTCGTCGCAGAAATTGATGATGTTTTCATTGTCTCGTGTCTTTCAGAAATTGAATCCTGTTGCATATAATTAATTGAATATTAAAAGACTATGTTATTTTAAACATTGATTCGAATGATCTGTTGCACTCTTCTGGTTTAATCGTGCATAGAAAAGTATGAAATCTATGAAATTCCATCACTTTTGAAATGATTAGACAAATTATTAAATCTGATTTAAATTATTTTCATAAATATTTCTTTGGTGAATTGGGGAAAATTATTGTTAAAGAATCTTCTATTGTTATTACTAATTGCCATGAAAAGTATATTTCATGTTTTAAATATACAATTAATGCTTTGAACTGGAGTGTAAGGTAAAAATAAAGAGTGTCACAAAGGTAAAACAAAAATTGAATTTTCCGCCAATTCTTCAGTAAAGTTTTGACAACCCTACTGAACAACAGTTGACATTTTAGAGTTAATAAAAATGAGACATTACAGTTAGAACAGCGGGTTTTCATTATTTAAAGATATTTAAGAAATAATGAAAATCTCGCTGCCGCAGTTAGGAAACTTGAGATTCCGCTTCTTAGGTTGTGGAATTTAGCACCATTGGATTTCTTTTTATGGCGTTATTTGAAATCAAATGTATATATCAAAAGGCCCACAAGTACATCGAAAAAGGAAATTAAATGCTTCATCATCAAAATTCAGCCACATCTATGCAAATTGGTGACGGATAAATTCTACAAAAGGTTGCTTATGTCTACCAAAGTCCTGGTGGCCATTTTTCTTATGTATTATTTCATATATGACCACATCCAGTGAACTTTATGATTCAGTAAGAATATAGCAATTTTAAGAAGAAAAAAAAAAACTGTGCTTTTTATTTAATTCAAATATTACGTTAACACTCTGTTCTATTGAGAAATGCTCTGTTTACACCAACCCTAAACTATCAGCTATCAACTGGCAATTTTATAGGTTTTTCAATGCCTTACGACATGAGTGGTGTTAAATTTAAATCTTACGTTAATTCTTTGCCTCCATTAAACTAAATTTAATGCTTTATTTAATCAAATAATGAAAAGAAAAGGGAAATTTATCTTTTGAAGTTAAAAAAAGTCTATCATTTCTTATTAAATATTTAAATAAGAAGCTTGTAGGTATTTTTCTTCTTTTTAAAGGCTACAACCTGTTACCAAGACTATCTTTCCAAATTTACAGCATCTGATTTACAGCTGCAGATTGATTCACTCTAATTTCTTGAAATTTAGGAAATGCACTGTAAATATATGTACAAAAAATGTAAATGATGATTTGCTCGAAATCATTTGTGAAATGTAATGTTGGTATGCGCTATAAGTTTTGAAGGATAATTTGCTCACAAATTATTTGCCGTCTGTGAAAAGTGCAGTTGATGAATGTGCTAAAACTTGAGAAGGATTATTTGCAAATGAATTGTAGTCAGACAAAAGTACAATTGGTGCATGTACAAAAATATATGAAGAATGATTTGCAGTCTGGGAAAAGCACTGTTGATACATGTTTAGAAGGATGGTTTGCCTACAAAGGCAAATAAAAATGGAGTTTGTGATATATCATTCTTTAGTAAAACAATTTAAAAGCTTTGTCTTTTAGTAGCAAATTAATCATATGTAACTACCATGTGCTTAAATTCACCACTGAATCTGTAAAAGAGTTCGAGATTTACATTCACAATATTTGTGAAGAAAACTTCAAGAAAAACAGTTCAGTAATATAAATATCTACATATCAATAAAATGAGGAGGATTCAGTTTCATTTGCAACAACAAAAGAAAAGAAGGAAGAGGGGTCAATATATTGCTCTTTTCTAAAACAATTAAAAGTTTTATGTTCATTAAGTCTCATGCGTTTAACTTCATTGATTAATTCAGAAAACAGCTCTGGCATTTTATTCCCAACATATGTGGTGAAAATTTGAAAGAAAATCAATTCAGTAATTCATGGATCAATAAAATTCCGGTGATTAAGTTTTATTTATATTGTTTAAGTATGGTCATTTACTGATTACATTATAAATAATCAATAGGCAAAATATCACATAAAGATATTTATTCAAGCAGATACATTATTCTCTCTATTGAAGGAGTAATGTTCCTTCATTGATATTTGTATTCTGGTATGGTGATATCAGTTAGGAAACTGTTAGGAAGCAAGAAAGATGGACGTTGTTCTCTACATTCCTTTTCGGGACAAGTTTCGGCTCATTGATTGAGTCCATTACTCAGGACACGTGCCATTGTTCCTTCTTCTGATGATTAGTGCTTAATGTGCATCATTTCCCTGCATTCCGGGAAAATATTTCTGATTAAGTAAATAGGGTAGCTTTTATGTAGGGATACATCAGTAACTAAAAGAAATGGAAGAACCAGGCTATACTTTTGTCAGCAAAATTGCTACCAGGCTATACTTTTGTTAGAAAAATTAAACATTTAATTATATTTATTCAGGAGAAAACTATAATATATTAAAAATTATGGGCGTCTGCTAACAATAATTCATGTTCATTGTTTTACATGTTTAATCAGATTTGTGTGTTAGATATTTTTTCATGATTTCATGAATTAAGATTTTCTATAGCTTATGTTACCATAAATGATAATAAATTTAATCAAAACACTTCTTAAAGGAATAGTTTTAAGGAATAAAGGAATATCCAAAATATAAATTTCCGCACTTCAATCAGCTCCATTATTAGAAATATTATGTAATTTGAAAATGAGTTTTTGTCAAATTCACTTCAAAGTATTGGCAGCACATATACGGAATAATATTCAAAAAATTTACTCGATTAACTGGCATTATATTGTGAAAATATTAATATATTTTGTTGTCATTAAATGTACACAGTTGTGCTAAGTTTTAATGCCATACTTATTAATAAGTAAAATGTATGTGGGTTATAAAATTCCATTCCGACAATATATGAAACAAACTGGATAAAAGCATGCAGTAATATATTATATAAAATTATAAACAACTTTATAAGCTTTTAATACTTTTCTTTTTACTAACTTATCACTTTG
Organism: Argiope trifasciata; assembly: GCA_026543055.1. Classification (NCBI taxonomy): domain Eukaryota; kingdom Metazoa; phylum Arthropoda; class Arachnida; order Araneae; family Araneidae; genus Argiope; species Argiope trifasciata. Next base: position 61,572 of record JAPMOQ010055934.1, read on the forward strand.
GTATTATGACACTTATAAAATTCTCGCCCAATGTCTGCAAATCTGAGTGGATAACCCGTTTGCAAAACTAAGCTACTGAAAGTTTCATCATTAAATGAAAAGAGCGTTGTTATTTAATTATTTTTAACATTATTTGAACCAGGTTCATACTTACTAAATAAGTTGTCAGAATTCGTTGTGACATTCAGTTTTGATAAGCATTTAAATCAGATCTTTAGTACGTCTTCATGCAGGTACAATGTTTCACTCTGGGCACAAAATGGAATTTCCATTTTCTTAAAAAAGAAAAGTCTATTATTTGAAATCCAACTAAAGTGGAATCGGTAATAGAATCCTACAAATAACGTGATGTATTGTTTTGAATTCATGTGATACTTACATGACTGACATAGTACTTTCTACTAACAGAATCTGTGTGATTTCCTCTTAGTATACATGCTTACTGCAGATCTCAGTTATATGATGATCATAAATTTTATGTGTAGTGCCATCTATTGCAAAATAAAATCTCAATATTTTTATAATGTGAGAACTTGATCCTGTTGTCATTAGGAGGATTTGAACAATTGAAGGTAACAAATAACTAAAACTCAAAATTGCGTAGGAAATGATAAAGCATAAGTGGCAATATTCATCAACATCTTTTAATAGCATATATTTTTTTTACCTGCTTTTACCAGTATTGCATTATTATTATGTGTGCTTCTTTGAAAGCAGATGTGTTTTTAAAAAACTGACTTACTATTATTAGCACTGCTTTGTTATTACGTATGCTTCTTTGTAAGTAGACGCGTTTTTAAAGGGTTGAATTAGAGGTATGACACCATAGCTGTTTTTTTCATGGAATGTGAATTTTTGGGGGGCAAAATTAAATAATTTGATTTTTATAATATGTTAAAAACACCACTCACATTTAATAACAATTCCGATAAAAAATTTTCGCTTTCCTCCTATAGGGAAAGAGCACTTCATTCATTCTTAAGTGGGAAATATTAAAGAATTTGACACTTGTTCTAAGACGATTTCATTAAGAAATTGTTTTATGATCTCAAAAATTAGAAAATAGCAATTTGTCTTAAAAAAATATTGTATTCATAAAAACTCTTTACATATTAATATGCTTAAACAATTATTGGGCAATAGTTTATTGTCTGAAATATCATTTTCATGGTTCATAGAAAATAATACAGAATGTTGTCCTATTTTACGATTTATCACCAGCTAAAGTTGCAACTTTATTTCCAAATTATTCATACTCTGAATTCTTACGAATTGAATTGTAGCAATTAATTTAAGTAATTAACCTCTTTAAACCGGTTTTAAACGGTCACGAGACTGCCAGATTTCGCATTTATAAAAACGATGTATTTTCTTTTTCTTTTTTTTTTGCTATATTTTTTTCTCTATGTGCATCGTCAGTGAACATCATAGATGTTTATTGTAGTTCATTGACTATCGTTAGGGGTCTCTAGCTACATTCGTGAAAAAGTGTTGACTTGAGCAGAGTGAAATTCCGTTCGGGTACCGAAAACAGGTTGTGATGTCTTTATCCTGACCGATCAAATATGGGAGTAGAATTTCAGACGATTCCTTTATTTAAAGCCATATATGTTCATAAGAACAAATTGTTCTAATATAGGTTTAAATATTTGATATTTACTGAATAGTCGAAGATCGGAGGTTAATCCTACAAAAATTCAGAAGTTAATTCAGAATGTTACAATGTGCAATGTAGAAAGTAGAAATTAAATTATTGTAAAAGTTAGTCAGCTCTGCCACTCCAGAGTAGAGAGTAAAAAACAGCAGTCCTCAATGCAAAAAGTATTTATCTCCTTCAAAAAAAACCCTCGCACTTTGTCTAAACTCCACCTTCTTACTTCCTACTGGACAACGTGAGATTTATATCGGCCAATCGTTCAGCGAAAATTTCCAACATTTGTGGCTCCAAACTGGCTTGGGAAATGACCTTCAATGTTCTTGCCTTGTAAATGATCGTTTTTGAGCCCGTTTCAATGATAATAACCTCACAATAGAAAACTGACACCCCTTTACTTTGAAGGTGTGATAAGTACCCCCAAACAATGAAATCTACGTGTATTCCTTCAGCCGACATTACCAACGACTAGATGCGATGACACTCAGTAATAAGTAAAAATGTCCCGTCTTACAATCTGTAGGCATTTAACAATGAAGGGTTTTAATAGGTGTGACACAGCTGGTTGGAAATTCCGCTTATCATGAATGGGGCAAGGAAAGTTACAATGTGCAATGTAGAGAGCAGAAATTAATTTAATGTAATATGACTGAAATGAAATTAAAAAATAAAAAATAAATGAGAGCATGTTCTAGCGAGAGTTTCTTTTTTCTTTTTTAAACAGCTTTTTGAATTTTGTAGTTATAATCAGCCCGCACATGTAATAAATCTCTCAAAACTGTATTACTAATCTATTATTTACGATATAAACAATATGCTAGTAATAAATGTTTCTAATATCATTATGCAGTAACTGTTTTTTCTTTAACGTTCTTCTATAAATGATTGACTGGTAGTGTAGTCAATCTGCAGATAGACCCAAGTTCTCAGAAAGACACCCAGTTCTCCCCAGTATGTTGTGAAGAGTCCAAAACGGGGCTTGAAAAATATCTGCGATTCTAAAAATATATGACTAAATATGATATTTATCAACAGTTTTTAACTTGCTGACGCAGCTGAGTTGTCGTTTAACAACAAACACGAATAAACAAATAAGATAACAGGCGATACCTTGATGGATTTACTAAATATACGATATTGATTTGAGGATGGATGCACTGAGAATACAATTAGCAAATAAAAATATTGATTTATTACGCATATGTACAATCGGACAAATAAAAGTACAAATAACAAAAGAACTTTTTCAGAAAAGAAAAGTTTCCTACTTTATGAATCTTTAATAATCTGAATAAATTTTCACAAAACTGAAACTTTACTTTTGCACTTTTTCTGGCTGAAAAAGTAAAGTTAGACTGAACGTCACTAAAAATATAAACCAGAGTAAAAACCATGTTTTGCGTTAAGGTTTATCACTGTGAAATATAATATTATGTTGGAGAATATGATAATGTAATTTTCAAAGTGGTGTTCCGAAAGAGGAATATAAAAGCTTTCTGAAGCATCATGTGAAAATATGAAAAAAGTTTTCAAGCAAAAGAAAAATGAAAAGTCTATTATTCTGAAAAAGCAAATTGTTGTTTCTAGATGGATCAATAAAAGAGGAATTTTTTTTCCAGTGCATAGAATAATTTATCAAATACAGAAAGTTTCGACTTCTATAAAAAAATAATTACACGGATGTTAATTTATATTTATTATGAAGGAAATAATGTATAAAATAATTATCGCTTAATAATGCAATGAATTAACTAATATCATAAATTTAAAAAATCAATTCTTGTATATTTATGAATCTCAGAAACGGCTCTGTTGTTGTTACTTATGGCACTTTGCACGTCCCCTTTCAGAAGGCTGTCAGGGATTTAAGCCAAAATGAGTGTTTCTTGTTTGTTCAGCAACGCCAACTAGGGCCAAGAGTACGACTTTACTACTTCATGCTTCACATTAGCTTGAACAACCCCTTTTCACATGGGGGCACATTCATAAAACTCACAGATAGAGCAATCACCCCAAACCGGACTCGAACCTGGGACGCCCAGATCACGGTGGAAGACATGCTACCACTATACCAGGACGCCGGCAAAGAAACAGTTCTAACAATTTTGTTCTTGTATTTTTAGATAAAGTTTCTAATTTTTTAAATTTCTCTATATAGGTTTCTAATGAATCTATATTTGTATCCTGAAAAAAGACCATTTTGCATACAATTTTGTAACTAAGTATCAATATACAGCTATATATCAACTGTGCAAGTGTATCACGGATAGTTTAATGGCTAAGACTTTTGACTTCCCACTCATTTTTTCAGCGTTAGTAGCTCGATTAAACTATAACTTTAACGAACCATAGGATAGGAATTTATCTACAATTTTAAAAATAAATAAATAAACTGCTAAGCCGTCTTACAAATATTTTAGCTTAATTCAGATTTTTATAATTTGAACCCTAAAAATTAATAATTTGAAAGAAATATATCCTTTGCTGTAATACTATATCTCATATTCTACATTGAAAATTTTCGTGAATTTAAATTATATTAATTTATATTATTAATTTAAGCTTTTGAAATAAAATACTTTAAAGGATTAATGAATGAAGAAAAGGTTTGAGTCCAATGACGATTTTTTATGCATCAAGAAAATTATGTGGTTGTATTAATTTAAAAAAGACTATTGGTAACCATAATAAGAAATAATTATAGAAACATAATTATTCCTTGATATGGTATAATTATTGTAACCATATCAAGAAAATTAAGGGGAAAGAGACAAAGGATTGTGGACTTCCATAAAAATTTAAGAATATTGTTTTTTTTTTGTGTTTGTGCCTGGGTGTTATCACTGTATACCCATCAAATTTTTATTAAAAGAGTATGTCCTTCAATTTTCCAGACTAATTTGGTTTCTATCTGTTATGTAAATCAAAAGTATTTTTTCAATAAATTTTATACAACATATTTTAAAATCTTAAAAAAAAACTCTATATTAATCTTTAGAAATTAACCTCATCCCTAAAGTAATCAAAGACCTTAACATCACCAAGTGACATTGAACTTCAAATTTCTCATCAGTCATTTCGAAGTTGTTTTATCCTCTTATCTGGAATTTTTAAGAGATTAGAGTAAGATATTATAAGCAGTGTTCAGTATTTTTTTTTTCAAATTTAACTAAAACACACTGTGCTACTTGGTCATACTCTTGGCTCTGGTTGGCGCTATTGAATAAACAAGAGATGCTCTCTCGCCTTAAAATTGTTGACTTTATCAGCTGGCTTGTCTATGGCAAGTGCTGTAAGAAACAGCAACAACGGAAATAGAACGAAGGTTTAGACCATATTTGAAAAAAAGGCGAAACACAGAGGGGAGAACAGAAATATCAGTGCCTATCATAAAAGGGAGATGAGTTTTAAAACTTTCCTAAATTTTCAACAGAAGTTTCACAAAAGTGTTTTTTTAATTGATGAATTAATCCTGATGCAAAATGATTAATGATTGAATTAATCCTGAGGCAAAAACAGTATTTATCACCAATTAAAAATCCTATCAATAATTGAATCAAATAGAATATTCTTTATCACTTTATTTACAAGATCCCTTATTCTGAATAACATTCCTTTATAACATTCCTAAATTTGCAACAGAAGTTTCACAAAAGAGTCTTTTTTACATTTATCAATTCCTGATGCAGTAACATTATTTATCATCATTTAAAAATCCTGGCAATGATTGCATCAAATTGAATATTCGTTATCATTTTATTTACAAGATCCATTATTCTAAATAACATTCCTAAATTTGAAACAGAAGTTTCACAAAAAAAGTCTTTTTTACATTTATTTAATCCTGATTCCATAACAAATGTTATCATTAATTAAAATTCCTGGTAATGGAATATTCTTTATCACTTTATTTACAAGATCCCTTATTCTGAATAAATTGAAATAGATTTCTGTTAGCTCCACTACTGTAAGGATGGATTCAGGGATGTTTTTTGAACCAATAGTTTTTTACCATAGTAGGAACAAATACTTGTGGTACTCCAGGGAGATTAGCGCCTGAGAAAGAATTCTCATTTTCACCAGTTAGTGAATTGGGGGAGGTAAAATGAAAAGCCGATAAAGTTTTCTTGTTGTATAAGAGTGGCTGGCTCATTGTATAGAAATGGAATAAAAGTATATACTTTTCCTTGAATTTTTTCTTTGTATCATTTATGTATTTTCCCATTCACGTAATTTTCTGTCATGCTGCACAATTTTTATGAAGATAATATTTTTTTCTTGTGTTACGCTGTATTTCTTGAAAGAAATACTTAAGATTGTATTTGGGTGTAAAAATAATAATTTATCAAAAAGAATATTGATAGAATAGTTAAATTAATGAACGTATAGATTTATCTGTTGGATAAACGAGTGTGAAAAATGTTATATATAAAATTACCGAAATATTCATATTTTTATATTGCCTGATGAAGCAAAATTTTTTAAACCTACAGAAAGGAAACATGTGCAAAAAATATCTGATTTATCATGAAAATATAATGCAATGAATATTATATATTAAATGCAAAAACACATAAATAATTAACAAAAATTTTGAATTAAAAATATTTAAACCTTTGAAAAGTATTTTTCAATAACAAAATTTGGTTTCTTTTCAAAAGAATTGTAAAAATAAACATAGATACGGATAACATATTGAAAATATTTTTATTCTGAAATAAGAAAATTATTAACATGCAATGGTAACATGATGCCGTTTTGGTTTGATTGTTTTGAAGCTTCAAAATGCATAGGCAAGAAATTGTTGATTTATCGGTTTTGAGGCATCTATTTGTCGCTTTTAGGATTATCAGAAAATAATGCAGAAGGTTGTCACATTAGGCGATTTATCGCCAACTGAAGTTACAATTTGATTTCCAAATTATTCATTCTTGTAATTCTTATGAATCGTCTTTATTAATTTAATTCATTAACTAGCTTAAACCGGCTTGAAACAATCACGAGACTATCATCAGAATAAATATGCACACACACACACACACACACACACACACACACACACACACACACACACACACACACACACACACACACACACACACACACACACACACACACACACACACATATATATATATATATATATATATATATATATATTTGCAGCGTTGAATTACTTGCTTATTTAGAATTTATTAAACAATCATACCCCCTAGATGCGGTGTTTCAGATGCCCTTGACAGGAAACAACAGCTAAAGGTTTTGTTGCAATAAAGAAGGAAGTTCCAACTATTCAAATTCGCAGAAAGCTGGGAATCACCTACACTGCAGTTACATCCTTTTCGCTGCAAATCCCTCAATTAGTTATATTATTGAAGGGATTATCAATTCTCGCTTTGGTTCCGGTTCAAGAATGATTTGTGCTAGATATGGTGTTTTTGAACAGCCATGATCAATAATTGAACTTACTTGATTAATGACTCCTATGTTCAACAAAGTAATATAATTATAGTATGTTTGTAGATCTTAAAATAAAGAAGTAGAAACATGGCGAATCTCAATATTTCTGACTTACTTGAGTCCAAAAAATACATTCTTGGCGCTATATCCATCATCAGTCTATTTGTCTGTGCACGCGCAAACTCCACAACATTTTGATATAGATGGCTGGAATTCCATATATTTGTCTGTCTCAATCAAATTATGAACGAAATAGTTACAAAGGAATTGTGGTTGCCTCTCTACTTGAGTACAAATGAACTCTATACTTACAATAAACACAAACATACGATTACTCAAACATACAAATTACTCGATACAACAAAACGCAAAGTGCCAGGCACAAAAAATTTAGGATTGATCATCTTTCGCCTAATTTCTTTTAAAAGTATGTAAATGGGATAATTTCCATTTTTTCTCTTTATGCATTTTTCTGACATATTAGCCATAAGTTACTCTCCTAAGAAATATACTTCTTTCAATACTAAATAGAACTCTTTACTTAGTACTCTAATTGTCATTTCATTAAATTAACTACTACCTTGTTATTCTCAGAGGTTAAGAACTTTGAGATTCAGAATTCCATAATACTCTCCTCAAATCGTCAAAAAATGCAATAGTAAAAATTTATAACAATAACTTCGGCTTCCTTATGACAGTAACGGTAGTTTTAAGTCAAATTTTTGCGTCAATCGGATATCAAACAGATGTCCAAAATGCATATTTTCGCAACAGATTTAATAAAATTTCTACATATCAGCCAATGATCTAAAAATCTTAATTATCGTTCGCCAATGCCATGCTAGATATTTCTCAAAAGTCCACACTTTCATAGGGAGGAAGGGTGATAAGAAGAGGAAAATTATATGAGAACATTTGAAGATCAAAACTCACCATGAAATTAAAGGCTATTGGAAAAACGTGTTTCTCCCCTGCATTCTTTAAATTTTTTATTAATATGTATTTAATTGGAGCCTTTAGCATAAACCTTACAAAAATATCCTGGAAAATTATTATTCTAAGGACATAAAGCTGGGAGATTATTTCAGAAAAAGTTTATGTAAAAGAAAAAAAACTTCTGCTATATAAAAAATAAACCGCCATAATAGCTTCAATTGATCTGCTCCAAAAGCTGGGAAACTACTTTTTTGTCTGCATTTAAAATCTTTTACAAATGGAACTTCAATGTTTTCATACTTCGCTCTCTTCCCTAGAGAATTTTTTACAGACATCTCATGGGATGACCTCAAAAAAATGCAGAGGAGAAATACATTTCCCTTGAGTAGAAAAACGAAAAGTTTTTTTCTCACAATTCCTGTTTTCACTTCAAAGTAATTTTCTGGATCATTGCGAATGTCCTCCTTACTCTCAAAGGATTAGATAATCTATATGCACTAAAATAAAATCCACACTGTTTCAAAGAGATAATTTTCAAAAGTTATTATCTTCAATTTTATTTTTTATTGAATCATCCTGAACTTATGTTCTAAATGAGATTAGATTTCATGGAAAAAATGTTAATGATATATAATTTTGGTAGAATTAACAAGATATCCATAACTATAAAATATTATATGAATATGAAAATTCAAATTCGAGATTTCGAGATTTTTCCACGTTTTAGATCTTCTTCAGAAAAAAAAGTTTTTAAACACTCCATATATCTGTTAGTCTATTCTTTAAACTTAAAATATCAATAAAATTTTTAACGTTTACACTAACAGAAGTTTTGATATTTCGTCAGTAGATAAGATATGAAAATATATCCAATGGGTATATTTTTTTAATTGGGCTCTACTTATGCGTAATTAAGATTAATTATATCTAAACACATTTGTTAAACTATTTCATACTTAAAAAGAGTAAATTATAATATATATTTTAAGCTCACCGTATAAATATTATTCTACGACTTTGAAATAATGCGTAACTTTTAGTAATGAAAATGTACTATTTTGATATTTTAAAGACTGGTTTGATAGTTTACCGATTAATTTGACTAATTTTTTTCATACACATTTAGCTTCATCTACTTAATATGTGAAAACAATTTATTTATGTTAGTTAATCAAATGTTCTTTGGCATGTATAATTCGTCATTTATAATATAGAATTTTGATATAATATACTATATAGTAATTGGAAATAATGTAAAATTTTTACTGTATTTCGGAAGTATCTTTATCAATAAAATAAAATGCACGAAATGACAAAATATTTCTATTGCATATTCTGAGTTATTACTACTTATGTGTAAATAAGATGAACCATAAAATAATTTTATTTACTTAACTTAAATTAGCTATAAAATTTTTAATACATTTTAAACTCACTTTATATATTTTGCTCCTCGTGCTTCAAATTATGTGTAACAGTTAATTAATAAATATTTATTTTTGATATTTTGATATTTTATGGATTGATTTAGCAATTTGTTTATTGATTTGAATAAATTTTGAATTCATATACATATAGCGCCATGTATTTAGAACTATGTGAAAATAATTAATTTAATTGTGTTACAAATCATGTATAAGGCATCGCTTAAACCACTAATTTCAAAGTTGAATACCTCTTCTTCCTATTAGTTTGGAAATCCGCACAATGTAAAATATTTGATAAGGTGGTAAAGTTTGGGATTAATTAATTGTTTTATTTTATTTATTTATTAATTTGCTTTATGCTTTGCCACTTTTGTGCTTTGTGTGAATTTTACCAAAGTTTTTGTTCGTAGTTTTCTTCTACAGAGCACTTTATGTTGAAATATAAAATCAAAATATATTGATTATAGAATATTCATTTCTTGTTTATTAAAAATTATAATTATAATTGCATTGATTGCATATCTTTCTGCCAAGAAAAAAATTAATGTATCAAAGCACATTTTAAAAATATTTGAAATCTATAAAACAACATGTTATTTTTAAAAGAGAATTCGTTGTTTAAACATATTTTATATTATAAGTTAAATTTAAGAAGAATAAAAGTTTCACAATAAAGCAAGCATAAATTATATTGCTTAAATCAGATAATTAATGTTGAAAATTTCGCTTAGATTTTGGGCAAAACAATTATTTGTTATGCAGTTAAGATTTAATATGGTAATACAATACCTTTAAATATGTACTCAATAAAATGCTTAAAATTAATTCCATTTACTTCTTCACCAACAAAAGTTCCAAAACATGCTTCTTAAACGGATTCAAATAAAATGTCTCATGAAAAAGGACTCCAAAAAGTGCACAACTAATTTCTTCCTTTAAGTCCACATCTAAGTCAAACTTTCAGGCACAACGCGAAATGCCCTTCTCGGAGTTTCATCTTATCTCTTTCCATCAATCACATCAGAAGAATCAACATGAACTTTTTCTCAGTCACTAATATCTCAGGCAAAACTAATATTTATTTTCACGCTCTTTGGCAAAAAAGGAATAAAAAGGAAGAAAGGAAAACAAGTGCAGTGCAAAGAATATCATGATTATAGTCAGTAAAACTTCAACAATTCATTCCTTTTCGACAAAAATAAAGACCTTTTTGGTAGAAAAGAGGGTTAGCCCTTCAAGATCATTTACTTTATTTAATAAGTGTTTATTTTACAAGTGTTAATCCAGAGATAGAATCCTGGTTATATTAAATAATATTTTGGTGTTCGCTTCTTCTGGTAGAAATGTTGTAACATTTTTAATGGGATGCTTTAAGGCCTTATTTCCTTTTTAAATATTCTTAGAGAAATAGATTATACCCTCTTTAGGTTCATGTTTGTTCCACATAAATCCGTTAATACAAACAAGTGAATTCCTTTTATATATAGGGCATATATTGAAATTCCCTCTGAAATGAAGGAGCAATATAATATGCTAATTAATCACACTGATGGTGCTTCTGCTTTCTTCCAATGAACTCTTTAAAGCTTCCGCGTTAACCTGGTTGGTAGAGCGTCAATCTCGTAACCTAAATGTTATGAGTTCTGTCCTCGTCTTGGTCAATGATCACCAGCTAATGTCGGGGCACGTTAAATATGCCGTAACTGCAAAGTCCTCTAGGTTCCCATGACAAAATCTACATCTGGGGTAACTCAATCAGGAAGAGTCGGTCCCTTATTTGGATCTAAAATTGCGACTTGCAGATAGATGAATGAGTTCGACCGCCCCCTAAAAAGGGTTATGTGTTGTGTGTTCGAGCAAATTCGTACTTTCATCTTAACGGTGGTTGTTAACAACGAAAGGCACACAGGTCTGCCTTAATTCGAAAGAGCAGCTCTCTTTCGGGCTTGGTATGACCCTGTGGCATTAGACCCACCACCTACCACTGTTTAACGATGCAATTCCTCTTATTTATAAAAGTGTCCTTATTACTATGTAAGAATATAGTAACGACCAAACTTCATTACTTATCTTCGTTTAGTTCTTTCTTTCAATTTTAAAATTTTATCTTCTAAGCTATAAAATTGTCCTTCTAAGCAAATAGTCTCATAACAAAGAAAAAAAAAACATTTAAAAATATTTTAATTGTTCCGAATGGATGAAACATCAATGGGAACAATATCGGCAACTATTTTTCGACTTTACAAAGAAGGGGTCGATTTCATAGATAAAAGCTAAATTTATGTAAATTAAAAAAAATATACGATATCTGCATCAGGAGCAGAAAACAGATGTTCTTTCTAGAAAATTCCATACCCTGTTTAGAGATTAGAAAAGGTCAAAAGAACTCATACGAAAACTGAATTCTATCATTGTACTATTGATAAAAGAATGAATTATTTAGCTTGGTTCTCGGGACCGAGATTAGAAGATTTATACAGGAAATTTCATATGCTGTTGGAATATTAGAAAAAGTGAGGCAATCATGATAAGAGTAAGTTCTCTCTTTGAAGTGTGTTGATGACAGAACCAACTTTTAGCTTAATTTTGAGGGCTGAAGCATTATATGAGTAATTCTTATTTAGTAACTCTATGGTCTTTCTGACGCTTGTTGATTTCTACAAATGCTGTCTTTGTATGCACTTGAGTTATGCTTCATAGACTAAATTCCGTCCTTCCTGTGAATAAATTTTATATACAGGAAATAATTTTGATAACTCCCCTTTAGTAAGCAAATTAATGGTTCTTGCTTTGGATCAACTAGAATTATTCTCGTCTTTTTCGTCCCTTTTTAATTTATTTTTATGTATCATATAATAGTATAAGGTTTATAAATATTTTTGCTGCAAAATTGGATGTGAATGTTATTAATATAATAACAAAGTAGGACCGTTTTTATTTTGCATAAATCAGGTTATTTGATATTAAAATATCCAACATATTCTTATTTTATACAATTTCATTATAAAATATTCAATAAAGCAATGGAAATGTCAACATCAAGGTCTTAGAAAATTTAAATAATAAAATGATACAATGAAAGATATTTTATCATGTATAGTATTAGAATAAAATACATTTTGAATTCTTATAAGACAACAAATGCCAATTCTTATGTCGAAAGATTATAACTTTTCTAAATGAAAGTAAAATTACATAAAATATATTTCTTTGATATATGTTCAGTTCTTTATTTAAAATAGCAATCGTCAGAACATTGTCTCTTTCCACAAATTTAAAATTTTTTATCAAATCAGATGTAAATTTATATTTCCCCGATTTCACAAAAATAACGTGCCAGTTGTTGTAAATGACATTCAAAAAGATATAGACAATTTGCTTCTTTCAATTTTCGTTACAAAAGATTGACATTTCTTTACAAAGGTGAGATATATTCCCGACAAAATTGTAAACAACTGTGAATGTAAACATGTATAATTAAGTTTTGAAGTGGGAAACAACTTTGACATTTGATAAATTTAATCTAAATTTAGTTTACTTCTTGCCCTTTGGGATTTAAATTAAAAATTCTAATTAAAGAATTAATTTGATTTCTCTTTAATAATTGTGCCTTTTCAAACCGGGAGTAGTTTTTCAGCTTATAATTTAATTCCTTGAAATGTAAATGAGGAGGAATTCGGTTAAAGTTATTTGTCCATTATTTGAAAATGTAATTATCCAATGTATGCGGTTTTTTTTATTTATTAATAATTAAAAATGATCCCATTTAAAGGATAGTAGAATTGAATTGAACATGTTTCTTTAAATCGACACAATAACAAGTATGGAAGTGAATTATGTATTTTGTAGAATATTTCGGTGAATTTATTTTTCATTTACATTTAACTAATAAAATGTGGAAAATCAAGTGTCTGGGATATATATATATATATATGTATGTATGTATACATATATATATATATATAGTATTATGTCTATGTGCTTCTGAGTATGATAACTTAAATATGCTTTGAGCTAGATAAATAAAATTCGGTATATATCTTTATATCAAATTCTAGACATCATTTGGTTAATATATACTTAATATCTAAAGTTTCTGGGATTTGGTACACTATATCATTATCTAAACTTTATACTAGTTGGTACATGTATTTGATACATTTGGCTTTCAGCTGTTGTGCTGACTTAAGGGTTCCGCTTCTTCTCCATGATCTGGACGACCTGGGTTCGAATCCTGTTCTGGCATGTTTCACTCTTACTATGTGTTATATCTGTGTGGTGTGCAAAAGAGCATCTCTGTAAAACGGTATTGGGTGAGCATTTGTGTGAATATCATCTTCATATGAGCTAGAAGTCAGAATCCTGCCCTCGAATGCTCAGGGGGCTTTATTCTCAGAAGCCACTATACACAAACTTGATATAATTCCTTCAACAGGCTTGACTATGGCAAGTACCATAAGTGGACCGCGGTAACTTTGTTGGTAGAGCGTCAGTCTCGTAACCGAAATGTAGCGAGTTCTGTCCTCGTCTTGGTCAAAGACCACCGTGTTGGCTAATGGCAGTTGGGGCACGTTAAATATGTCGTGACTGCAAAGTTCTCTAAATTCCTATAACAAATTATACCTCTGGGGATACTGAATCAGGGGAGAGTTTGTTTCTGATTTGGATCTAAATTCTGACTTATGGATGAATGAGTGTATGAATGAGTTCGACCTCCCCCTAAAAAGGGTTGTATCGTGTGTGTTCGAGCAAAGTCGCACTTTCACCTGAACGGTGCTTGTCAACAGCAAAAGGCACCCACTTCTGCCTTACTTCGAAACTGCTAAATCTCATTCCGCTTGGTATGACCAAGTAGCATTAGACCGACCGAATACTATGAGTAATAATAACATTTCAGATTGAATCTTATACAATTTGGTAAATAGATTTAATACCCATTTGATACTTAGATTTAATATCTAACGAGTGCCTGCATCCTGGTATAGGAGTAGCACGTCTTCCCCGTAATATGGGCGCCCCGGTTCGGGTATGGTTGCTCTTCTTTTGTGTCCTATCTGTGAGGTGTGGGATAAAGCCGCCTTGTAAAAAGGAGTCATGCAAACTACCGCGTAAGTATCATCTTCAAATGAGATAAAAGTCAAATTTCTGTCCTTGAGAGCTCAGGGGGCTTCACCCAAAAATCTACTACACTAACTCGACTGGCATCACTGACTTCTTCGGTTGTGTTGTTCATGGCAAGTGCCATAAGTAACAATAATCAACACTTTCGAATCCCAATTCAACGGCAAGACGACATTTACCTTTCTTCTGATTTTTCATAATTATTTATAATATTGGGGAATAGTAAATTTTCAGATTTTATAAAATGCATTGCATCTAAAAAAATTGATAATGATGATGTCGAGTACGTTTTAACACGGAAAGGGGATGTAGAGGCCTCTGAGGGTAAAGATCTCTGTGCATCTGGAGGCAGAAGACTTACTTGTAGCTCAAATGAAGATGACATACGCATTCACTTTTACAACCCCGCCCCCCAGTAGATATCAATCAAGTTTGAAATCAACTTCATCAAAGATCCACCCTCTATAGCTTTGTACTTTCATAAGAATGCGAACATGATATTTGAAAAATGCCATTATCTGAAATTCGACGGCAATTTATTTTATTGCTGTTGCTGTTACCAAAATTCAGACAGAAAAATGACACCCAAAATACAAATTATGTTTGTTACTGCTTGCATAGTAACGACAAATTGCTAAGTAAATTACAAAAAAATGGAATCAAAAGACATTTTCTTGTTATTTTTTACCAATTGCATGTGATTAATAACGCTGAAGAATATTTATTAGAGAGAATTCGGAACAGTTCCAGTCAACCTATTCCACTGACTTATAAGTGTCAAAAATGGCTCTCCGAATTCTATGTTAAAACGAATTATTGAGATAGAAAAAAAAAATACATTTTTTATTAGAATAAAATATATTTCCATCAAGAAGAACAGTTTCGCCAAAACCACTCATTTACTAAAACTTTAGCCATTATTTCTCATCAATTAGCACTTCCATGCAGTAATAGAATCAGAATAAATGTAATAGAATCAGAGTAAATGGCCATTACTAGAAAAAAATTATTATCTGTCTACAAGGCTATTTGTTATCAATAAATGAGAATGGATTTATCCAGACCGATGATTTCCTGATTTTCCTTTTCTTTTTCTTACAATGTTGAAGAAAACATTAGTGTTTCTTTAGGGAAATCAGTGACAGAGAAAGAACTCATGTTACTTCTTTCGAGCTAAGGGATATGCAAGGGTAAATTGAAAGACCATGAAGCTGAGTTCGAGTAGTTTCTAGAAAACTAATTGTTCAGAGATTGTGTTAATATTGGAACTTAGAATTTTTTTTTACCAGACATTTGTTTTTTTATTGATTATGTTTTTTGCTGGAAATTGTTGAAAAGTAATAACAAAAAGTTTTATTTTTTACGAAATTTGGGGAAAATATTATAAAATACATGCGGTTTATGGGCATTTTAATAATCCATGATGATGTTAATAAAATAAATATCTGATATCAAGGATAAAATTTTACGATCAAAATAATATCAAAAAATCATACAATTACAATAACGAAATTATTAAGAAATCTTATTTGTTTATACCTTAACAAACCTTACCCTTGTTTTAGTTTTTAAAAAAAGATAGAAATCGAATGAATGTATGAAAATGTATAATAAATTAACTATTCTTCTTTGAAATTCACTGAATCCATATTTTGCATAAACCATCCTTAGTTAAAACAAATAAATTTTGACCTAATCAAAACTTTATTATGTATCTGATATTCCATTTTAGCTTGAAGTTTATAATTTCTGTGGCGTGAAAATATTATTCATTTTTTAAAGTTACATTTTGATTATTTCATTAGTATGTAATTTATTATCGTAACTTCAAATTAATGGATGTACATTTCATTCAAATATAAATGAATTTTCTTTCATATTTTATGATGAATATACAGTTAATGCAAAAAATCTTTATTTTTAGAATTCTCGAATGTTACAGAAGTGATGATTGATGCAAAATTAATGTTTCTATTAAATTGAAATTATTTTCAAAACATTTTTCTTCTCCATATTCATCAGCTAAAGAACCTGTTGAAAACTCATTTGGTCTACATGACAGAGAAACACTGCAGAGATATTAAAAAAAGTTATCATAGGAAATGTTAGAAAAAAGGTATTATTTGAAATATCTAATATAAATAATACCCATGCTCATCCAACGAAAAACAATGTTCTATTTTTTTATCATCTCCATCAAAAACTTCTTTTCTTTCCAGGAAAGTAGTTTTTCTTTGAAATATTGGACAAAATATTCCAAAGTTTTTTCATCGATGGTAAGAAATAAAACTGCAAAATGGAGAAATCTTCAGACTTCATCTAAACTTTACAGAATGTCCGGAGAATGCAGGATATATTACTTGCTCTAAAGACAAAGGACTTTTAGTTTCATCTTCCCTAGAGTATCTCTCCTTTTTGATATATTTCTGGTACTAGAAAAAAAATTCTCCTTTTATTCCATACGTCATCAGTATTCATTACTAGAATGTAAAAAAGTATTATTCATTTCCCCTTTTGATATCAAATAGTACACTGCACTTTTAGATAAAAAAAAAACTGCAAAATGTTACATTATACTTTATAAATTTCCAATGTCAGGACATTATATCTAACGTTAAAGAGTCTTTCAATACATTTTTTCTCAATGTTAATATCATAAGACGCCGTTTTAAGTAGAATCAAAATTTCATTAAAAAAATTCGACTATTTGATACTAAATTGTCGAAAAATGCAATAAGAAAACTAATCCCCATTTAATTCATTGCTATTTGAAATGTAATTGCCAAGGTAACAAACAATGGTGGAAAGTTTTAAAACACTTGGACAATAATGAGATAGTGAAAATTCAATTACAAAATTATAAAACTTCAAAGTTAAGTCAAATTTCCCTTTTAAATCAAAGAATCTAGCTAAAAATGTATTGATGAAACTTTTGAATTATTCGTGATGAGATTTCCAATAACATGCAATAATTCCTTTTGTATGGAAGCTCAGAAAATAATTTATAATCCAAGCTTCGAAAAAGAGCAATATAATAGAATTATATGTAATAACTAAGTGAACGACTATAAAAAATAGAAAAACAGTTATTAAAAAAATTCTTTTTGAGCTTCTTCTTGACATTAATTATTATAATGTACCATTTTGGAGTAACACTACATTATTTAGGGACATATTTCGTAACTCTAAATCTCACTTAAGCTGGAACTCCTCTCTGAATACTTCTACACCACGATATACCAACAGGAGGACATTTGGTTTCAGAGGACACCAGATTCGCTTACACAGCTGTGTTTCAGCTGTTCCTCCAGTGCCAAAGCCATGCCTCACAACAAATTCACCACGATTAGGACTCTTCTTGAAGACTTGCTTTGGTAATTTGAAACTACGCTGATATTTTCGCTTTTTTCCTAGTATTTTTAATTTTTCATGTATTTCGGTCACATTGAGCGTGATTTTTGAGACCCATGTTTAGAAAGAGCATGAGTTTTGAATTCACTTTCAGTATTCCTTTTTAACAGGAAATTCTTGTGACCTATGATTAGAAAGAGCTTGTATTTTGAATTGAATTTCAGTATTATTTAATAAATCTTATTCTTTCAAATATTCCTAAGTTATAAAACATTGTTCTTAAAGTTTAAATTCCGTAAAAAAACTCAATAGTAATCTCATTATCGAGATGCAATTTTTTTTTTTTTAAACTATACTTCACCAAAAACTCTGTGCTCTGCGAATTAGGATAAAAGACGACTACAGGATCCAAACAGACTTTACTTAGGGATTTAAGTTTTGAAGGTCATCTACAAAGATAAAAGGTCTCAAATAAGTTTAAATCGTTTCTTCAAATTTTTATGTGTAGAAAGACGCTGTTATATTGTTTTAAAAAATCAGAAGTGAATTTATATACATTAATTTTATTTAATTATTTTTTATCTATAAATACATTTAGCATGTTTTGAGCATTTGTCTCGTTATTTCATCCAAGTCATTATAACACTTTTATCACTTCATATTTTTATCAATTACGTCAATAATTCATTGTCTATTTATCAAGTTATTATTTTCAATTTATCATCATCGTGTATTTTTTTATTTTGTTATAATCGAGTATTTATCTCTATAATTTATGGTACATGTATTTATCATTTTCAATAGATTTATCTTGATTTATGCAAAAGGTGTTAAAAGACATATATCCAATAATTCCTTTATTTATAAATATTTATCATAACTTCTAATTTATGTTACATCATTTTATCAATTATATTGCACAAATTTGTCACTTACATACAGTTATGTATTTATCAAGCTGCATTATTTATCTTGATAATTGAATCAGGAAACTTATTTTAAAAGGAAATCGTAAATGGATGGAATCGTAAATGTAAAAGGATAAATATAAACAATAAGTTGAGTAATAACTATGGTTAATTATACCGCAATATCAACTAAGATTAATGTTGTTTGTTCGGTAAAAAGTTCAATGCAAAATGATATACCCTTGGAATAGCTTTATAATACAATATCCCAACATGTGATGTAACTCTGATGGCATGACGATATTCAATTCACGAAGTCATATTTTATTTCAATTATATTTGTGAAGTACCAAAATGCAAATATCATCATCAAATTTTTATAAGCCAATTTCGTCCTTATAAAAATATATTTAATAATAAAGAGCTATCAGCTAATTACATTTGCATTATGAATTATTTGATGAAAACAGATTGGGAACGATTGAAGTATATTATAAGGTAAAAAGTATTGATTGGTTTCTTAAATTAATGTTTTCAGAATGATTTTTTTTATTTCTGTCTAAATTTCAACATTCTTTTTGCAGTGATGAATCGATTCTTGTTTGCACATTTATGTGATATAGAAATTGAGTGTCTTTTATTAAATTTACATCAAAAACAATCCTCAAAATTATTCTTTCATTTTATGAAACCTCTCTTGTAAAAAGAACAACTCTTTCGAAATAGTTCTTTTTTTAAATATTTCTCATCAGCCATTTGAGTTAAAATTTTATACAGTCCGTCGTAAATATTTACTGAGTTTTAGCAAACATGCCCTTTTTGAAGAATTTCTCGTTAGTTTTTTGTTCCAAGATAATTAAAACGTTTTTCATTTATATCACCTCTAAAGAAGACTTGTTTATTAATTGAATATGAGTAAATATGCAAAATACTTGAAAACAAATGTAATCCAATTATTGAGTTGACTCCAAAAAGCATTAGCCCATTCATTAATCATCTTCCGGTATTTGAATAAAATTTTATTAATGACAGTTTTAAAATTACTTAACTAAATAAGCACAATATTTAAGTATTCAGTGTATACATTTTTATTATAAATATTTGCTTAAAACACATTTGTTTAGAAACGTCCGCATAATTAAATGGTACGTAAAACCCATTAGAGCATAACTTAATGTTATTTGCTATACAACAATCAACATCAGAATAAATTGCTTGCAGTGATATATTGAAAGGTAAATAAAAAATATCTGCATTATCAAATACTTAAAACTCAGGCTGGTAGAATGTGTACACGATATTTCATACATCAGCATGATTAACAGTCGTATAACGATAATTGTTTTCATGTCTCAGTAAAATAAATACAAAAAAGTGATTTGCATCAATCATAAAGAATTCGTTAAACACATACTAATGTCTTTGCATTGTTTATTTTGATTTTGTTTTCGCCTAGAAACCGAAATCTTTAATGAAAGATTTGAATCTGCAAATATGTTGTAATCACCACATGCAATTGTAAGCACTGTTTTTATGCAGAAACATTTAACTCTGTAAAACAACGATATCAGAACAACTCTTATGAACAAGAATTACTGACATTTTACATAATCCCTTTCCACGCAATCACTGTATTTATTGACACATTTTTGCTCCAAAACACCAAAAAATTCGGCTAATTTTGCTCCTAATATTTTTGTCGATTTCACTCCTCCATTCTTTCGACAATCATTGCATGAAATTTAATTAGATATTTGTAAATATTTTCAGCTGTATATTCCATCAAATGAGATGGTTTTATTTATCTATTCCTCTCACATGTAAATAATTATTTTTATGAATGATGTGCAAAATTAAAAAATAATTCACTTCTAAAGGATACTTTATTTGAAAAGAAAAATCTTAAACACATTAAAGAACATGATAGATGGAAAAGAAAAAAGTTCTGAAGGAAATGATGAAATATAAAAAATATGTATTCTATCGTAAACATTATATCCGTTGCCATAGTGTAAATTATAAAATGAATTATGAAATTATTAATTATTTATATAAGATATATTACAAAAAAATTCTTTCAAATTTTGATGCATAAAGTGCAAATTTCCTTAGGTTGAATACAAATATGCAAAACTTACAGATTTAATGAGATTATATACAGAAATTTTATAATATATTAATTACATAGACAAAAACTATAAATTGTGTTAGATTAGATACAAAAATTTTGAGTAAAATGAGTTTCTAACTTAATTAATATCCATTAAAAACTCTTTTGGCAGGAAAAAAAGGATTTATTCATATTAAATGAGTTTCCTTTTATACACTCCTATTAAAGGAATATCTTACTTATCTGCTTGCGTCTGATTAGAAATTTGAAAGAAAAAATTAAAAGTACATTCTCTGTGTTTCGAAGTGCAGATAATTTTTTGATATTTCTTATATTTTCATTAGAATGCTATTTCATCTCTTTTTGGAAGTTTAAATGTTATTGAAGATATATTTATCTAAGATTATTTTAATTCTAAATTAGATAAAGTCTACAACGAGTTAATTTATTGCCAAATTATTTTATTTTATTATTCCGAACCTTTTATTTGAATGAATATTGATAAGAATTTCATCTCATCATAAAACTCAAATGTGTTGAGATATCCACAATATTGCGAAATACTTGGTATGAATATAAAATAAATAATTAAAAAAGAATCAAATAAAAATAAAATAGTTTCTTTCCTTAAAAAATGCTAGTTATATGCTAAGTAGCAAACAAATTTTCTTGAATGAATACAGTCACGTTACAATTAATACGCCAAAAATTTAAATCATATTACTTTCCACGTTTGAAAATAATTTTGTTACACTAAGAAAGGAATAGCACTATTAGATAAACGGCAAACATAGGAAATTGCTTTTATAAGTAGTATGGTAATTCCTTTTCACTCTAAATTTGTATACTCAAGCAGATCAATTTCAACATTTCAGATTCGTTTTTTTTTATAAATGCCTGTTATCATGAAAATTAATTAAAATATTTTTGACTATTGTATATTGCATAGTACGTTTCAAAACTAAAACATTATGATATAACCATAGCATTCAACATTTGTGCCTGAGGCAAAATATATCCATTGTCTCTTATTTATAAATCAAATGCAATTTATTTAGTTTGCTCGGTAATATTGTCGCACAAATAAAATAAACACAGCGGCCTGTTTGGCAGAGCACCTCAGTTCTGATTGATAGGCTGTGGTTTGAATCCTTCTACAATACATTATTCAAAAGCTGAAATTCTTTTATTTAAAATGTTATGTATTGTTTATATAAATTTTAGGAGATACAAGATTTATTAAATATTCAAATTGTATTGTTCTTGAACATTTTCTTTGTGTACAAAAAGTTAATTCCATTAATTAAGGTAGTTTATGTAAATCTTAGAAGATTTATGATTTCTTAAATATTCAAATTGGAATGTTCTCGAACTTTCTTTATATGTACAAAAATTGAATTCCATTAGTAAATGCTTTCAGGTGTTGCAAGTTGCTTCAACCTATAAATTATTTGCTGAAATTAATGGCATAATTATTAACATCTTTCTGATAATATTCCACAAATATGAATAAAAGTGATCATTTACTAAAATATATTTTGGTTAAAGTATTCACTTAATATAAAATTTTCAATTGATAGAACTTATAGAAATAATTTATAAGACTTCTAATGTTCTCATTTATAATTTCGTAAATTAGGAGGCTCATGTAATATCACACTTCCTAAATAATATTTATTCTTCTATTATATATTTTCGCTTCTATATTTGCTAAGAAATTCGATTAAATAGGATATAAGAGGTACTAAAACGGGCGCCTGCTTGCATTTCAAAGGGTATCACTTTTAATAGAGGAACTTATAATTCAGGAAGAATCCAATTAGTGATTAATTAAACTTGCCACCGCTCGACTTAAAATCTATTGGCAATGCACACATTAACAGTTCCAATTCACATTATAGCTGTCAGAAGTCAGAAATATTTGTTCCTTAATCTTATTATAATACTTACTTCTTGTCTGAACTGCTTCGTCGAAATGTAACATTAAGAATTTCCGATTACGATTTTATTCCAAGATGTATTTCGTACCTAATTCGTTGCAGGGCTAATTGAGAGGAAACACTGTTTACCTTTCGAAGAAACTTAATACTTTGAACTAGATTTTCAGGAATTGATCTGGTTATTTGGGAGAATTTATGTGCTAAAAGGAAATTAATAATTATCATTTGGATTTTTTCCTTTTTCAATTTGCATATATGTTACATTTATTACGTGATGTAAGAACAAAATGATAAACATGCAACTTCTGTTGAATGAATGTTTTTTTAATGATTATGTAAATTACGCTTGAAAAACTTATAAATCATTCAAAAAGTATCAATTTTTTTTATTTCTTCGACAAGAAGCTATATTTTTCACATTAATTAATAAAAAATCGGAAAGCAAAGTTTAAAAAACAATCTATATTACATCTGCATAAAAATAATCCAGCATA
The DNA here is from genome assembly GCA_026543055.1 of Argiope trifasciata. Classification (NCBI taxonomy): domain Eukaryota; kingdom Metazoa; phylum Arthropoda; class Arachnida; order Araneae; family Araneidae; genus Argiope; species Argiope trifasciata. The sequence continues at coordinate 84,973 of JAPMOQ010055934.1, forward strand.
AAATAACTCGAGCAAGTTCCCCAAAATAAGATTTTTTGAGAATCTGGTTGGTTAAAAACGATTTAGTTGCAAAAAGTATGTCTTTCTTGAAACTTTATAACTGATTAGCAATAAGTGTTGAAATAAAGGAGAAAAATTCAATAATTGCGAATTATTTTTTTAAATCTTTCTGCTTTTAATGAACTCAATAATTATCCTCATATCTTCATAATTGATTCTTTTGATTTTTTTCCATTGGCACATCGTCAAACATAGAAAAATAAATGAATTAATGAAAGATTTTCAATTATGATTTTTGAAAATTGTGATTATGTAGTGCATTTCTGATCCTTCAAATGTAAAAGAAAAGATACATTCCTATCTTTTTAATTATTAATATTAAAAAAAACGAAAGAAAATCGTAACATGGTACGTGTCTCAAAAAACATCTCATTAGGACATCTATCGACTGCTTATATCCAAATGAATTTATGCTCATTTATTTTGCAAATGAAGCTCTTCGGATAATTATTTCTAGAAAAAAGAACCTGAGAAATATTTTGCGGGTTTATTTTTAATCATAATTCCATTCACACAAGAGGCATGAATTTTATAAAACATGGATAATATGTGATAAAATTTATCAAATTCATATATATTAAACACAATAGTATTATCGGCATTTTTGTTTATTTTCTTTGTTTTTGTGCATCTAAATTTAATTTCGTACAAATTTTCAGCTTCCAAAATGAATATTTCTTGATAATAGTTACTAGAATGTGACCTAAAGTATGAAAACTTTAATTTTTATTCGAAATATTTATTATTTTATACATATCAAAATTAGAAAATTTGAGAATTATGAGATATAAATTATTGACTTAATTATTGAACAATCTAATGACTTCTGTGTTATGACTTAATTATTAAATAATTAAAGGCATAATTATAAGCATAATCTTCATCTTTTTCCTTACAACATTCAGTCTACTTCAAATTAATTATTTTAATATTGTGAAAAGATAATTCAATTCAATAAATTAATATTTTTATATTCAATGTGCCGTGACAGAATTAACTGTGGTAATTACTATATAAAATAATTGCTGAATATAACCAGTTACTAATTTATGTTGAAATACGAATCTTTTGACTTAATTCCAGTTTAACATTTTATTCGCTTTATAAATGTACTTTTATTATATATTTATCATTTACTAAGGGTTTATTCCTTCGTTATTTTTTAGAAATATTCAAGAATAATAATTTCATAAAATAATTGTAGAATATAATTGGTTACTAATTTATGTTAAGGAGCAAAAATTTTGATTTAATTTCAGATTAATAATCTATTTATACCATTTACTAAAATTTAATTCTTTTCCCATTTATGAGAGATAATTCAAAAATAATTTTCTAATTTTATGTTATGTATTAAAATAACTAAATATTTAATTCATTAACTTATTAAAAATTATTATAATTTTATCCAAAGGGTCTGTTTAAAAGTTTATGTTGAATTGAATACAATCTTTCTAACGTTATTTTAAACCTAAAGTAATTTAAATGATAAAAATAGTAGAGTTCCGATAAAATCAAATTAAGTTTTTTCTTTCGAGATAAAACCCTATATATTTATTCTGGATTCATTTCTAATTAAATTACAATTATAAATGAAAAATACTATATTTTTATATAGTTGAACATAATAATGACGCCAAATCATTTTTTTTTGCTCCATAACTATTTAGTATAGAGCAAATTTCGAAATTAAATCAATAAGGCATATTAAAAATTAAAGGGATCGTAAAATCCTTTTATTCACTTATGGTTATTGATTCTATTTCAGATATTTCATCTCTCCTGTAAGAATCCTCAAATATAAGGCAAATTAATCATTCTTAAAGATGCACTATTTTTTTTAAAAGAAATTTACATGAAACCTAAATTTATTCTTAAAGATGCCAAAACTTTGAATATGAATCTATCGGTGAAACGTATATGAGTATATAAAACCTATCAGTACATGAGTACATAAAACCTATCAGTACATGAGTACATAAAAACTATCAGTACATGAGTAAAATGTATATCAATATATAAAACATATGAATATATGAGTATTTGGATGAGTAAATTACATATATGTGCATAAAACGTATGGACATATGAGTATTGGATGTGAGTATATGAGTGAACATATACTTCACTTTAAGTTGTAATATCAGTACTAAAAGGGTACATTTATTTAACTTATTAAGATGCTTATGGTGTGCCTAGTAAATATTTTAATTCTTGCCTACATATCATAATCATTAAAAAAGATTGTACAAAATTATCATCAAAGAATTCAACTCCATTTTGAAGGAGATTTGCTTTTAATGCAGAGGTTTATTATTTAGAAGAAATTTAATTAGTAATTAAGCTATGATTCGCAAGACAGTACATGCACATATCAAGAATTTATATATGGATTAAATTTGACAAAGTTATCAGTTACAAAACCGTATTAAAATATATATTCTCTGTTACAATCGCATTATTGAAATAAAATGTCTCCAAATATGATTTTCCTTAAAAACTTATTTCACGCTACATTCGACGTTGTTCTGCATCAAATAAAGCATAATGTCTCCTTGTCATTATAAATGAATATATTTCATGCCTCATTCGACGTTATGCCATCCGATAAAGCTTAAAGTCTCCTTGTAGTCATAAATTAATATATTTCATGCCTCATTCAGCATAATGTAAACTGTCTGAAAACTTAATATTTGATTTATTTCATGCTTCATTTGTCGCAATATAACTTGAAAGAAAACATAATGTTATCTGGCCGTCTCAATTAATTTTATCTGATGTCTCATTAGGCAAAAGTTTAATTAAGAGCAATCGTGATATTTGCCGTCACATTTAAATTTATTTCATGAATTATTTAACTTAATATGAATAGAGAGAAATAAATAATGTCCCCTTCTGATCACAGTTAAATTTATTTCATACCACTTTGGGCATGATGTTTATTGAAAGAAAATACCTTAACTCCTTGTCATCACAATTAAATTTATTTGATGCTTTATTCGGAGTTATGTTGAAAACAAATGTAACAAAATGAATGGCCAGCAAAAATATAACTAATATGAATGAATTTCAGAAAGTGTCAAGTAATTTTATATTTCTAATTTTGCATGTTTTGGTATTTATCTAATCAGTACCTGAGTCAAGTTTATAAATTTATATAAGAAATTACATTAATGAAATAAGTTAATAAATAAATGAAAAAATCAGATCCCTTTAATAGATTTATATAAGACAAAAAATTGTATAAAATAATGAATTAAAATTGTATGAAATAAATTAAGAAGTTATTAGTGTGAAATTCATATGTTCTATTCATATTTTAAGTACTAAAACAGAATATAGAATTATAATTAAAAATTGTTACGATTAAGTAATTTTGCTTCCCCCCACTAATAATATCATCGTAAGGAAGACATATTTATAGTAATCTTTATTGTATGGTTTCGAGTGTGATGTTAAACATCCAAGAGCTGGGCGACAAATTTGGCAACTTGGCGACGAATTTGGGAGTATGGTGACAAAGTGGATAATACCCGACACATCGAGAATATTCCCGATCCGTCCATTAGAAGCCGAGAAAGATCCAGAATGTTCCTGATTGGTCCAGAAGGTTTATCAATGCCTCCCGCTGCTATATATATGGCCAGGCATCGGGAGTCTGAGAAGTGCGGTTGAGTTGAAACGAGAAGACCTGAACTGAGAGTTCTGGAAGAAGAGTCATGAGCAGAGGAGCCGCCGGAAGAATATCGAAGCTACGATGGAGTGCTGGATTGCTGTGTGTGCCATATTCTGTTGCCGTTGTGTCTTGTGTTATAGCCCATTGTGTCGTCGTTGGGAAAGGAGTAGTTCTCAACTGAGAAGTAGTTCCTTGTGTGAAGTAGTGATCAAAAAGAGACAGACAAGTATTTTCAGCCTGTTCGGGAGAGACATACTAAAGCGTAGACAGAATCCCTTAAAGATTCCCTCACCTGCTGAATCCTGCCTGGCCGCTTTGTGAGCTGTAGACGTTGTTACTACGGAATTTCCGCGTTTGCACTACTGTTGTTATTGCGGGCTACTACCTGCAGTTGAGTACTGTTGTCCTCTCTCCTGTGTGTTCGTTTCGGCTGTATATAATTGTCTTCTGCGCATAGTCGTGCTGTAAATATTTGTCGTCTCTGTGCTGTCCTATCTTTGTCCTGTAAATAAACGTCGTCTGTATTGTGCTGTCTACTAAAGGACTGATTATTGTGTATGCTCATCTCTTCTCACTCCATACACACCCACTGTAAGAGTAGACGAACACGATGGATAATATAGGATAGAAAATTCTTAGCAATATAAATTATAAAGGCAAATTTAACTAACTTTTATACTTTAATTTGCATTATTTAAATGCTTTAATGATTATTATAACGTTTAAATAAGATGACATGACATTAGATGTTTAAATCATTGCATGATTTAAACCTCTCATATTTTGAGTTTATGATGCATTATTCTTTTGGTAATTAAAATATCTTAATTAGGTTTGTCAAAATTGCTTAAAATGCTGTTTATTTCAGCTGATTATGAGGGTGAGATTAAACGGCTTTCATTCACACTTTAAGAATTAAAATATATTATAGACTCATAATATTCCCCAAAATATGATAATAATGAAAAATAAATAATGATTGTAACGTTTAGGTCTCTATTAAAGTTCAATATCACCAAAAACCTTATCTTAGAGATATTATTGTTTCTATAAGGATTGTGGCATTAGAAACTGATTGGATAGTGCCAAATTATTATAAAATTAAGATTTCAATTCATGAATATTATTTTGAAGGTAACAGATAAAAATAATTCACAATCCTGACACAACAATATTATTTTTTAAAAATATGTTTTGGAATATTTCGTAATTAAAAAGGGATTTAATGAATAAAATAAAACCTGTGTGCTTGCATCTTTATTTTTAATATGTTCGTTTCAAGAACATGGAAAATAAGTTTATAAAAATTAAAAATATTCTCCTCCTTAATTAATTCTTCAGTTGTTTAACTGAATAACATTTCTTAAATCATTATTATCATCGCACTTCCCAATTAGTAAATACTGCCTCAATACACGAAAACAAAAGGATTAACAAAATATTTTCCGTGACTCAAGATAGCGATTGTTCCGATTTTTTTTTTCAACTTTCAATTTAAAAAAAGATGCTCTTATTATAATTTTAATTGGAAAGTAAGTAAATTGTTAAAGCAAAAATCAAAAATTAAAATCAAATGTGATTATTGTCGCAAAGCTCATTTTAGGACATTCGTCTTAAAACAATAATCTCAATAGATTTCGATTTTTGCATATTATTTAAAAGGAATCAAATTTATTTATAAATTATAAGATTCGTTTCTATTTTTAATTACTACAAATATTTTCAGAATTTTCGTGAATGATAATCCTATACATTTAACTGTTTTAAGTAATTTAATTAGCAGCACAACGAAGAATTTTAAAAATATTTTAAGTATTTCATTAAAAAAATTTAAATGTAATTAAATATTTAATTATAAATTAATAAGACTAATTTGAGAACATTAATATAGTTAGAATATGTTTTAAAACACACTATAAGGCATTTTAAATTATTTAATACATTTTTATCGCAAAAAACAATTTAATTTTAAAATATCACTTTATGATTAAACTGTACATTCTAGTCCAAGCGAGAACGTTTTTTAAATATACTGACGAAATTCTTTTTTTTTACTCATTAAAGTGTGTGTAAACATTTAAATTATTTTTTGTTGACATTTTAGTTCAATATCCATTAAAGACGTTAAGATAATTAATTAATATTTTGCTAAATGCCACATATCTGAGAAAAGTGAACAGTTGCTCATATGCCAAATTTATAAAAATATTAATTGATTTTCTTATGTATTGAGCTAAAAATAATAAAAGTAAATAGTTCCCACCTAGTCATTGAATTAATTCCTAAAACAACACACACATATGTGTGTGTGTGTGTGTGCGTGCGTGCGTGCGTGCGTGTGTGTGTGTGTGTGTGTGTGTGTGTGTGTGTGTGTGTGTGTGTGTGTGTGTGTGTGTTTCAAATATCAAGTAGTACAGCATTCTTCATATTCAAAAGAAGTAATTTGAAAAAATAACTAATTTTTTTAAAAAACGGACAATTTTAGTCAAAAATTCATCTGGCAGTGAATATTTTATTTGCGGTCAATAATTTTAAAAAAAATGGACAATAGACAGAAGTGTCTTGTCCAATTTTTTTTTAATTACTGACCACAAGTAATAGATTTACTGCCAGGTGAATTTATGACTTATGTTTAAGTAAGGTTTACATTCAGTCATATACAATGCATCCAGTGAGACTATGTAAGAGTAGAAACTGTGCAGTAGGGAATTATTTGTAGCTATCTTAATGCATCATCAAAATTCATTATATTCTTGCGTAATCTTACTGCAATGTTATAACTAGCAAAGCGTACACTCATAACGAATTACCATCAAGATCATTCATTCGTTTAACGAATTATTTATCCCTGGTTGGTACAGCTTTGGATTCGCACTCGTTAGTTTATTAGTTTGAACCCGCCATCCGAAGATTAGCCGTATGGGGTGGTGACTGACTTACGTATAAATGTGTCGTGGTCACAAAGTCCATGTTGACTTTGTCCACAAAATCCATGAGTCCTCCAAGTCAAGAATAATACTAATAATAATAATTCTGAACTGATAGTTCTCTCAATCAGGTGTAAATTATGATCTGTGGATAAGTGAATGAAAATGTATTAATGAAGTCCGCCCCTTTAAAAGGGTTGTGACTCGTGAGTGGCAAAGTGGTATTCTTGGCGTTATATGGCGCTACTGAAAAAATCAAGAGACGCGCAATCAGCATAAATTGCTGTCTTCGTAACTGTCGGCTTTTTCGATATCAAGAGCCATAAGAGTCGATAACACGGATTATTTATATCAGCCATTTATAATACGTATTAATAATTAAAAGGCAAAAGAAAAGTCATTCAGAAAATGACTGACATGGTCATGTTAGACTAAAGTTACTTCAGTAGTCATGAAAAAAAAACAATAATGTGAAAGAAATTAGAATACATAAATTGAATTAAATCACTTCAAATATTTTATGAAAGGGAAATTTTTTTGGTATTTAGATTAAATATAAATAAATCCCAAAATATAACTGAAAAAATTGATAGAAGGTTTTAGTTGAAAAAAATTATGGATCCAAGTGTGATTACTAAAGAAATAGAAGTAGTTCTTTTTGTGATTATTACAGAATCCTTCATATCTGATGAATTTACACTGAATCGCCATTTCCCAATATCTAGAATTAATAAATAATATGCTGATATTTCATCTTCCTTCGTATTTTTTCTCATTTACTTTTATTTTTCCTGGCAAAATCTTTCACCTTACTCCACATTTACTCCACCAATGCACATTAGTCATTTAGATTAGGTAATCTTACAAAATTTGTTACATGAATTTCTGTTCTGAGATGCAATCATTTTTCATTGAGATTTATCTGCAAGTTTCGTATATGTATGAATATATCTTACTCATCATTTATTGCAAATTTGTCATTTAGAATTATGTTATAACTTAAAATGAGCAGTTCTTGTATATATTTAAATTTTTTCGAGCATCTTGGAAACATCACTACCGGTTAGGATCAAATTTTATATTTAGATAAGGTGTTGCTTTTTACTTTTATCTATATAGGCACCTTCATTGAATCAAATTGCAATTTTACTCAAAAAAGTTCAACTAAATATTTATATGTGGCTATACAAGGATTGTGTAAGCATTTCAGAGATAGAGTAGCGTATAGAGCATTGAACTCCCATATATTTTCTCATGTTGGTTCCCGCATTTGCAATCTAATTATATGTCACTTATAGCGTTAAATTTAATAGGAATTATTATCCTATGATGTAACTATTTTGTTTATTGAGATTTTTCTGAAAACTAAGGATTCTAGGTATATGTATATTTGGATATTTGTCAACATTTCAAGTTAAAGAAATTCTTGATTCTCATTTTATTTGGTGATTAAGGTATGTTGATTAGTAAGTATAATTAGTGTTCTTCGAATATTTTATTATTTATTAAAAATTAAAACAATTCTCAAATAACATTTCTTCTGGAATTATATATTTTTCATCCATTCTCAATATTATCATTTTAGAGAAAGTAAGTAAGATATATAAGAAATACAATACTATTCTTTAAAAGTTGCAAAACTAAACACCAAAGAGATGGAAAAAGAAATAAAATTAGGTACTAGAGAAATAAAAAATAATGTTCAGTTCCGAATTCTGTACATGGACACTATAGAGAAGATTCATTTATTAGTCTTTTTTAAAAAAAATCAGTTAAAGAAATTGTTGTGCCTTCAATGGGTTTCATTCCTTTCAATTGGATTACGGGGTGTGTTTTTTTTCATCCTTTTCCCAAGGAAAGTTTAAAATCTTAGCTAAGAAACGCATTTTTGGAAAGAAAGAAGTAAGAAAAACTTTTGTAAATTATCTGAGTTCCAAAATAATTTTTTTGAAGAACACATTGAAAAAAAAGGCATCTCTTAGGGTTAGATAACATGTTTTTCGCTATGATACTAGCACCTCTAAATTTGATTACATCAGTAGAATGTTTTTTAAAGTTTTATTATGTGCTAAAAGTTAAAAGGAATATCTTGTTATTAAAAATGCCAAATTTGCTAAGGCTATTAGAGGGAAAAAAATCTGAATAAGTTAAAATTGAATGTTTTTTAAAATTAAACATCAATATTCTGGTAAAAGAATATAGTATATGGTTTATTCTGTATATGGGATTTTATTAGTTTTTAAAACCCTGGTTTAATTCAGTTCATACTCCAAACAGGTAACAGTCTTATATTAAATTTAGTTGTTTTTTAACGAGTAAAATAACTTTTTACACATTTTTAATGCACATGTACAGAGTATGAAAATGGAGGATAAATTACACAAGACGTTCATAGTAAAAATATTGGATTAAAAAAATCTAATGAATTTAAAAATTAATTGAAGCAATTTACATTGAGAAATACTTAAATTCGAAGAATTTTATTGCCTTCTCTATATGTTAACAAGTTTTGTATAGTATAAAATACTGTATAGAAGTATATTTCCAAAAACAACTCGTCATTTTTATATTTTCATTTCATGGCTTTCATTTAATTAATAAATAAATAATTAGAGAAAAACTGCGTGCTTTGATTCCATGATATTTGTATTAATGCTCGATGGAATACGTCAAAGAAAATAGAGTGTGCCTTTTTTAACGCATTTCTACAATTGTACGATGAAGGAGAATAAAATATTTATTAAAATTTGAACATCAGAACAAAAAGAATAGGATGGAATACGAAGAATACAGGAAATAAATTTAGAGTAATGATTGCATGTAATCTTATGTTTAAGGAAGTATAAAGAATGCTGAAAATTGAATACTAAGCATGAGTAAAATTTTATTCATTTTTTATAAAAATCTAGGTTTATAATTTGATTTTGACTTCCATAGTATTATTAAAATATATTTTTTTTCATTCGTGTTAAATTTAATTTAACCTAGATTAGAATGGTAATCAAATGATTCTTCTGTAAATATATAAGCCTGTAAATAAAGATTTTATATGGAATATCACTCTCTCATTTGATCACTAGTGATCAAATCATTGCAATGCACAAAGTAAAACTCTTGAATTTTGCCAATTAAAGCAGCATTGTAATATTAAATTAACATTTCCTAATTTCAATTATACTTATTCACATGGGCACATAAGACAACCTCCAAGGATTGCACGCAATAAAAGATAAAATAAAAGAAATGTTTCTCTGATTCATGTGAACACTCTGAAAGGCCACATCAAAAATCCATTAATCTAGCTTACTGTTTCTTAATTTTGGATATTCGCATCTTCCTAAAAGTGAAATGGTTCATAGGGAATATGTAAAAAAAGTATTGGTGGACATTGATAAATATGCAAATAGATATTAAGCTCAGTGTTTCCCAGCTTTTGATATTCGCCCACTCTTGGCTGCATAAAATGGTCTCAGGAGGAAGATAAAAAATAACGGTGGACATTGATTGATATTTAGCGCAGCAATTTTCAACTTGCGATATTGGCAGCTTCTGGTTCATGTAAAATGGTTTTAATGGAATATGTAAAAAATGCGACAGTGGGCATTCGTAGAAACGTGTCTCAACTTTTAACTTATTCGCATTTATCGGGATACGCCAAATGATCTTAAGAGTCACGTGAAAACAATGCTAGACTTTGAATGCAAACAATAGATACGTTGTAAAATGTTTCTTAACTTTACATATCCGTACTTATTGGCATACGTAAAATGGTCTTAAGAGGTACGTAAAAAACAATGCTGTACATTGAGTGTAGACAAAATAGATGCGTAGCTCAATGATACCCAACTTATGAAATCCGCCCTTATAGGGGTGCCTAATATGGTCTCAGGGGGTATGTAAAAAAGTGACGCTGAACATTGATAGATATGTAAATACATATTAGTTATGTATTTGGAGAGGATATAGGAGTTTGTGAATTAAGGATGGTAGCAGAAGGGACATAAAAATAAAACCAGCGAGCGTTCTCCCCCAGACTATATTTTTTGAGTATGTGTTATTTCTCGCCTTATTAATTGGATATTGCACCTTCAGATTATTATTTTGATTTTTCCCATGAAGATTGTTCAATCCAAAGAGATATTACCTTCCTACGCAATTATTAAATATTTGTTTAATAATTGGATTGCATTTAATTAAAATCGCGGAATCAATTTACTGTCTGAAGTATGGAAACTAATGAATACAGAAAAATAAATACTGAGAATAAATTTTATTATAAACAGCTGTTGTTGTTTTGTTAAGATGAAAAATGTGGAAGTGATATTTGTATACTAAGTTTACACATGATTAAAGTTTCCTTTGAATAAGAAAGGACTAATTAATATCTGTGCACCAAGTTCATAAATATCATAACGAAAAATGAATGTAATTAATGATTATTTACTAATAATTATTTTCTTTAAAAAGATTAATTAATTAAATACCTTTAACATTAAGGAAACAAGTCCCATTTATCAGATTAATACGAAATCACCAGTTCAGTGTTTGATAAGAATTCATTATTTTCTTTACTATAATAATATCTTCGATTTTTCCCATAAACATAATTAATCAGATAAACCCCATTGATAAGATTAGAAGCTTTTATCACCAAGAATCTCACACTCTGACACTCAGAATATTCTTGCATCCTAAGAGGATTAAGAGAAACAAATGAACCAAGAAACATCCATAAACCTTTAGCTAATGCTTTAACAGTTGCGTTTCTCTCACTTATGTCTGTCTTAACCAAGATCCCATTAATAAAAATCAATTAACACTTCCGAGTGCAGATAGAATCAAAGTTAATACCCCTGTGTGGAATTAGGGAAAACCTTTTCATTTATTTGTTGTCTCGTAAGATCCTTATGTTCGTAAGGATTTTACGAATTCCATGATGTACAGGCATACAATTTGGTATTCGTCAGATTGATTTTTCTTTTTCCTTTTTCGTTCAGCAATGTAGAAAAGATTTGGTATATTGTAGGCTTAGAAGCGACTCTCCTTATTTATATGGATTCAAGAAAAAATATTTCATGTTGTGTTATTTTCTACTTCGAATAACTCTTCAGAAATGAAATCAAACAGTTAAATGTTATACTTATTTTTAAATGCCCTGTATTAAATATATTTATATGGAAATAAGAAAAATGTTTTGAGAATTCTTTTCTATTAAAATGAAACTATGATATATTTCTTTTACAATTCACTTAGGTTGTTTAATATGCTGTTTAAATTTGTGTCGGCATTTAGTTTTGTTATATTAACGTCCCGTTTTAATGCAATCCTAAGGATATTTTGGAACTGACCTCGTAATTTTAGCCTCTGCCAGATGATGAAGACGACATCTAAGCTGGCACCACTTCTCTACACCACCATTGGGAGGACATGTGGCCCGTACGGATTCAATGTGCACATGGGTTATTTGGTAATTTGTTCGGTGCAAAGGGTTTCAAGTTTTTTAACCTGTCACGAAACTGAAACCATCTCGTTCCAACGCTGACACCTCGCTAAAGAGGCCCTCCTTGGGCTGGTATAGGCAATATTTACGCATTGTTATTATGAGCATATAAAAATGTTTCCGTCTTCAACTATTTGATTTAAGTATGGTTTCTATTTGTTTTCACTTCATGTTTTATTTATCTTTAAAGCAAAAACTCATTGGTTGCTGGGAATATTTATGCCAAAAGTGCTTAATAGAATATCACTTTGCAAAAAGTATTTTGTGCTTTAACCCTTAACTGGGTGCGTGTGGTCTGTGAGACCGCTAGCGACTGATTTTCGGTCACCCATATTCTATTTTTAACTCAGTTGTATTGGTTGACCCTGTAGCTTTCTGCTTTGTGACTTCAATACATACGCAATTTTACAAGCGGTTTCAGCTTTTAAAAATTATTTAGTAATATCCTCGACCGCGAGTGCAGATAGAATCAAAGTTAATACCCCTGTGTGGAATTAGGGAAAACCTTTTCATTTATTTGTTGTCTCGTAAGATCCTTATGTTCGTAAGGATTTTACGAATTCCATGATGTACAGGCATACAATTTGGTATTCGTCAGGTGGATTTTTCTTTTTCCTTTTTCGTTCAGCAGTGTAGAAAGGATTTGGTATATTGTAGGCTTAGGAACGACTCTCCTTATTTATTCGGATTCAAGAAAAATATTTCATGTTGTGTTATTTTTTACTTCGAATAACTCTTCAGAAATGAAATCAAGCAACAAAATGTTATACTTATTTTTAAACGCTCTGTATTTAATATATTTATATGGAATTCAAAAAAAATAATTTGAGTCTTTTTCTATTAAAATGGAACTATGATACTTTTCTTTTACAATTCACTTACTTAGGTTGTTTAATATGCTGCTTAAATCTGTGTCGGCGTTTCGTTTTGTTATATTAACATCACATTTTAATGCAATCCCAAGAATATTTTGGGGGTGATCTCGTAATTTTGAGGCTCTGCCAGATGACGACGACGGCACCTGAGTTGTCATCCCTTCTCCTCACCACCATTGGGAGGACATGTGACCCGTACGGATTCAATGTGCATTAGACCTACTTACATGTCGTGGAATTTTTTGTAAAGAAAAAAAGGTTAAAAATTGCCTTTTTTTGGCTAAAATGTGGTATAAAACAAACGTCTTTTAGTTTAGAAAAGAATTAATTGATTTGTTTAAGAGTTGGTTGATAGTATATATAACATAAAATCTAGTTCCAGAGCTAAATAATAGGTTAAAATTTTATCTATATTCTAAGTATTGGAGTTCAATTGATAATAACACAAAAATTTAACTATTTGCTTTGTGTAAAGCAGCATTTCACTGAATCGATTGCAAAGTACATCTAAATAAAAATATTATTTTCTGATTCAAGAAAATGCTGGAATTGAGAAATTATTGCACTAAATTTAAACACAAAAAAAAAACGTTAGACTTTCATTTATGAGAATTTTCGTAAGAAAATAATGTTAAAGATTAGAATTCAAAATAATAATAAAATCTAAAGACGTAGACTAACATTAAAATTCATATAAATGCAAATCTAAAGTTAGAGTATTTGCCAAACAATGGACTTTAAAAAACTCTAATGATTTTATGAAAAATCTATTCAAATATTAAATAAAAATTATTCATAATTTCTCAAAAATATCAACTTTTCAACATAATTACCAATTTTAACAAACTCCATGATCCTTAAAAATATATAAATATATCTGTTTCAAGAATCTTGAATATAAGTTATCTAATTTTCACCCAAGTTGTCTCATTTTATCATCTATCCAACGTTTTCCACAAAATAAGTGCAAGAATTACCATCAAATACCCAGAGAAATCGCTATTTATCATTTAGAATTCCAGCATCGTGTTTCATGATTTACTACAAAGTAGCCGGTTCGCTGTTTCGCAGTATTCATTACTGTCAAAATGCTTTGGAACCCCTTTTAAATGAAAATAAGCGCAGTCAATTTGGTAGTCAGAACGTGACCTGCTGTTTGCGAAGGAGCATTCACATGAGAGATTGTGCGCGCATTGTCACATTCACAAGATAAATGAATTTGATGTCTAATTTGCATAGAAAATGCCCAAAATGAAATCTAAAAACTACTTTTTCCTCTACTTCCTTAAAGAACAATGTTTTTCGGTATGATTGGAAAGTTTTCTATTAAACAAAGTGTTATTTTATAAGAATTTTATGCTTTAAAATTTTAAAGCACAATTCATACTTGCTCTAGGGCTTATTTCTTGTGTATACAAAAAAAACTAGAGATGTGATTATGATTAAAAAATTTGTAGATTTTTATTTCTGTAGACCATTGCTGTTTTAAAAAAATTAAACAAAAATATACTTTATGTATTTGTATATAATTTATATATTTTTATAATTGTCAGACACAAATTATATAGTTAAATGTTCAATAAAATTACTTTATGCTAGAATTCAATTTTAAAAAGTATTTCAAACAACTAAACTCTATTTCTCCGATTAATATTTAAATTTTAAAAAATCCTACCTTTATAAAAGTTATTTAAAAATTATAATTGATATTCAATAAAGGTTAATTTTTACAAATAACCTTTATTCAATATTAAAGTAAAATTATATGAGTTTATAGTTGGAAAAGAATATACCAATATAACCATTTATAATTTTATCAATTTTGTTCCTTAAAAATACAACACGGTATTTCATATATCAAACTCAATAAATAGCACTTTTATTGAAAAATACTATAGTAAATATTGTACTTATTAATAAAAGGATTAATAATTATTAGGATATTATAATTACTTTTTACTTATTTAATAATATAATTAATAGAATTTATTACTTTCATTTATAAGATATTATATAAAACTTTTAGAAAAGAAATAATATGATTTCCTTGACTTCATGAGTGAAACAGAATAAAATTAATTGTTTCATTTTTCTAATTTATTTAATTTAATCATATTGGAATGATTGGATTTGATTTCATATATTATTAACTATGATTTCCTTCTTTTAGAAAAGTTGTTCTCAAAGTATTGTAATTTAGCTCTATATAATCAAAAAAGAGATTACGCGGAAATTAAAAATCTTTGTTTCATTGTTATTTATTCTAAATTTTAATTTTTCCTTTCAACACATCTTTCACAAGCTATATCTAAATTTTCATAATTTTTTAAACTGTGCACTGATATTTAATCCAATATCTTTATGATTTTCATAAATTAAATGGTAAAATCTGTGTAGATCATAGAAGCAGAGAAAAAATAATTGATAATCCATTATACTTAAACTGAAAAATGGTAAACAAACGAGGAAAGTCAACTATGACTCAATGCGTTGACTTTTAAGATCTAACACTCCACCATAGTTATAAAATTTTCCCTGAACTTATTCCATTAATAAGATAAGGAAAATTAAAAGCGATCAGTCCAGAACCATTTTCATAATACCGTATAGAAATTTTTAAAAAATCATTCCATATATTCATAATTCCTTCAATTATTAATTCCGTTTTTAAAATGCAATAGTACTAAGAGATTTAAAAAAATAATATCTGATTGTCATAAATTTAAAATTGTAGTAAAGTTTACAATCACAATTTCTTTTTGTGATATAAATTGTTTGTTTGTCAATTATGATATATCATCACTAATTACATATAAGAATGATCTAGGATACGTATATTGGTAAATATATCGTGAATAACATACATTTTATATTATCGAGATAAAAAGATTTAAACTCTACTAATTTTAAATTCATAATTTCCTAATGCATAAGCAATATAGGTAAAATTCCATTTATTGAGCATGGATAAAACGTCTCACCACTTAGCACTCCATTAAACCCCCATAGCATATTGAGAAAATTTAACATGTTTTGAACATACACATAACAAATAATCTTTGAAGTTTGATGTCAAATTTCTCACCGTGCGACTCTGAAGGTACGATTTCACAACTAAGACATTACTATTCCAAAAGGGTCCTGGAAATAACATAATTTTTTGTTAATTTTCTTTCGAATATTGCACTTTTTAAAACGCATATCAACTTAAAAGCACTAATCCGATTTTTTCCCATAAATATTTTTTTTTACATATAATAACTAATTGTGAAATTATCGTCAGTTCAATGTATCATAATTTTGTTATTTTTGGTAAGATACCAGCAGTTTTTTTCAAATGCACATTTTTGACAAAACCTTAAAAGGCTTTAAAAAATCCTCACATTCTGATAATTCACTTACCGTTTGAATATTTATATAAATGTCCTTTTAAATTTAGGAATTAATTAAATTCTAAACATGCTTGTATCTTCCACAACATCGTAAGTTTCCATTTTTCCTAAAAATATATTTCAAGATATTTTTTTGGCTGTATGAAAATTATTACTTGATTGGATTCAATATTTCTTAATTGCATCATTTTTTGTTAGATGTCAAAAAATTTCATTCCAAAGGAGCAATTTTAAAGAAGCCTTTAGAATGCCTTTAAAAAATCACAAAAACTGATCTTTCAAAAGATTTCACTTACCTTCTAAATATTCATCCATATTTCCTTTCAAATTTAGATCATAAATAAATGCTTAACATGCTGATATCATCCCAAACTTCGTAAATTTCCATTTTTTTGCAAAATATTTTTCTAGATATTTCTTTAGCTTTTGGGATATTATCATCTCGTCTAATTCAATATTTCATAATTGTTAGGATCCCAATTCATTAATGTAGCAATATTACACTAAATGAACATTTTTGACAAAATGTTAAAAGTACTTTTTAAAAATTTTGAAATCTGATTTCTCAAAATATTTTAGATACATTTTTAATATTTATATAAAAATTGTTCCAAATTAAGAAAATTAATAAATTCTAAACTTCATGATAGCTTCTGAAACTTCGCTAATTTCCATTTCTCCCAAAATCATTTTCCAGATATTTCTTAGGCAATTGGGAAAATTATCCCCTAATTGGGCTCAATATATCATAATTCTGCTATTTTTAGTTAAAATACCAACAACTTTATTCCAAACTCGTATTTTTAAAACTTCTTTATAAAAAAATCACAAAATCTGATCTTTCAAAAGATTTTAATTATTATTTAAATATTTATCTAAAGTCCAACTTATATTTCGAAAATAATTAAATGCTGATATCTTCACTAACTTCGTAAGCTTCCATTTTCACAGTAGTGTAATTCATCCTCCACTCACAAATTCGATTAAAGGTCGCTATACGGAATTATGAGCTCGAGGGACGCTTTCACTTTGACGGGGGAAATACTTTTATGACAAGGGCTGAAACTTCAGCAGTAATCTAATTACCGATTTAATTAAAACTTTCAACACAAAATCCGTTGAAGGAAGGCGTGCCTAAGTTTGCATTCATATAAACACTGTCAAACTTCAGACGTGCTTTTGACATATTCGTAGCATAATACGTTTCTCTTGCTGTAGCTGTTCCATCGCATTAAAACATTGGGAGTTTACGATTGTTATTCCACTCAGATATTTAATTCGAGTTTGATGTTTATCTGCCAACGTATGTTCTCTGCTCTGTGAACATTTTCTAAAAAGGGGGATGTTATTTGGAGAATCCATGAATGTTTATCTCGAAGTTTAATGTAATTTATTGAGCTAGTTATTTTGATACTGAAATAAAATTGCCAGTGATATCAGTATTCTAATATCTAATATTGGGGATATATACTAATATTGGAAAAAACTGTAAATTATTTATCATTCTCGTTACATTATCTTTCCTTAAAAGGAAATAAACAGACATCAGGGAAGCATTTAGTGGGAAATAATATCATTCAGGTTTTTTATTCTAATAGATTAAAACGAAATGAAATGAGCCGGGAAAGAATAAAAGCAATGCTTCCTGATTTCAATTTCAGGCTTTATATCCAAAACTCTGTATTACATTTGCTATCGAACATTGCTTGTATTACGATAGTACAAAGTAGTACTAATACAAGCAATTACATACAAGTATTACATTTGCTTGTCTAGAGCTATCAAGATTTGAAAATATACAGCTATAATTAATAATGATAAATTTAATTGTTATAAAGAATGAAATTTACTGTACCAGTTACCACAAAATATCAAACGAATTTTTCTGGTGTTGGCCGGACTACAAAATATCGCGTAACATCAAGAAAATATCGGGCAATATCATGTGCTAACTGGAAGAAAAAGCATCGTAAAAGGAATTTTTGTCAAAAGAATGTGAGCTACCTGTACGAAGCTCACTGATTTAATTTAAATCCCGTTGCCTATAAATTCGCGAGTGATCCACGGTTTTATGCGTAAATATAAGAAATTTTGCTATAATTAATAGTAAATACTGCTTTAATGCTATTATAATATAAGATCGTATATGCCAGCATGATGTCTCTCCACACTAATTACAATGGTTGTTATTGTTTCAGTACTTGTAATAGATGTGATTTAAATCCTATTTAACATATCTTATTTAGCCAAGCTCATATATTTAAGACTTTCGTAAAAAGGCAAATATGGTATTTTCTGCTTTTAAAAGCTTACTGATTTATCTCTAATAATTTTCTTCTTAATATTTTCAAAAAAATCTGTTTTGTGTTTCTTTTGCCTCAAGAAAATCTTCAATAACTAATTAGACTGTAAAAAAAGAACATTACTAGAATTGATTTTAAGTAAATTATCAAACTAAGAGGATTAAGAATCTTGTATTCCATCTAGGCTGAGGCTCCTTAATAATCCGTTACTTTAAGTCATGAAACTTTGGTGGCTCGAATAAATGTAAAATATAATAAAAAATTATGATTTGTATATTATAATTGAATAAAGACATGAGTCTTTCTTATTTAAAGATGATCTACTGCAAGTTCAAATTTCAGATTTATTTAACTGTTGAAATCGATTATTTGTTCTTGTACTTCCCAGAGAATTTGATGTTATGTATAGGAAAAAAAATGCTTCATCATTTTCTCAATTCCAATTCCTTTTTTCACAACAACTCTATGACTAATTTGCTTACACTGAGAGTGAACTCTAAATGGAATTAAAATTGAGCATATAAGTAAGATAATATTTAGAAAATTTTGAATTTGGTTTTTTAAAAATACTTAACAGAAAAATAAGGTTTCCAAAAATATCAGTTTAGACTGTTGCATTCTATAAAAGTCCTCATTTTATCAGTACAGTTGACTGAGCTTGAATAGCCAAAACAGCACTTGTTGTAAACACATTGTAATTATGTATCATGCTATTTACAGTCATGAATCAGATGAAACTATTATAAAAGTCTTTAAAAATTTCGTTAAGCTGATATAAAAATCTAGTTTGCTTACAAATTAATTTTAGGTTCTAGTTATCCATCACTAATCTTATAAAAGTGAGCGTGAATTCTGATAGAAACTAAAGTTGAGCATATATTTGAAAGTAAAATAATAATAAAAAATTATTTATTTGACATACAAAAAATCCTGAGCATAAAATTAAGAATTTCAAAAATAATAGTTTAGGTTATTGCCTTCTCCAAAAATCTTCATTTTATTAGCATACATGTATTGAAATATAGAAACCATGACACTTCTAGTTTTAATCTTAACTCTGATTATATATTCTTTACAGTCTTGAATCAGAATATTGTAATAAAACATTTAAATTTCTAAGCAATTAAGTATACATATCAATCTGTTTTACTTTGAAATTAACTTATAGTTTTAATTTCTCTGACTATTCCATAACTAATATTTTAAAACTAAACTTAAATACTAATTAAACCTAAAATTGAACATATATTTGTATATAAAATTATATTAAGCAAATTGCTTAATTAATTTACAAAATTTATTTGCAAAGAAATGAGGACTTCAACAAAAATATTAGTTTGCTATCGCACTCTCCAGAAGTCTCCATTTCATGAATATAACTGCCAACATTCGACTTAAATAACCATTATAACTCTTGTTATAAACTAAACTGAGATTATATATTGTTCGGGATTTTTTCTCACTCTTACTTACTCTCCTATCCAGTCCGGTTCGTTTACTCGTATATTTGATGTGTATGATGTGAGAAGATGAGCACATACAATTATCAGTCCTTCAGTAGACGACATAATACAGACTACGTTGATTTATAGGACGAAGAGAGGACAGCACAAAGACGGCAAATATTGACAGCACAACTATGTACAGAAGACAACTATATGCAGCAGAGACGAACACACACGATAGCACATAGCTATACTCTACTGCAGATAGTAGCTCGCAATAACAATAATGGTCGCACACAGAAAGTCCTTAGTGACAACGTCCACAGTTCACAAAACGGCCAGACAGGATTCAGCAGCGGATGGAATCTTTAAGGGATTCTGTTTACGCTCGCGTGAGTCTTTCCCGAACAGGCTGAATTTACTCATCTGAATCTTCTTGCTTTCTCTTCCGATTCACTACTTCACATAACAGAACTACTTCTCAGTTCAAGATTGCTTCATTCCCGATGACGACACAACGGGCTATGAAACGCGACACAGTCCTCATCAGAATACACTACACAGCAATTCAGCACTCCTTACATATTTTCCCGGCGACTCCACCGCTCAGGACTCTTCTTCCAGACTCTCAGTTCAGGTCTACTTCCTACAGCTTAGGTCTGAAACACATAACAGACCTTGACAGACAACACACAGTGAACCAGCACTCCGCTGATACTTCGGTATTCTCGTGGCAACTTCACCGCTCAAGACTCCTCAATTCTAGGTCTCTCAATTCAGGTCTACTTGGTCCACCACTGCCGCACGTCTTAGAATCGACGCTCTCCGTAAATTTTCTGCCTTATATCGTGGTGGAAGGCGGGGCTAAAATCCGTATGGACCAATCAGGAGCATTCTGGAGGTATCACGGCTCCTAATGGACGGGTCGGAAAAATTCCTGATGTTTCTGATATTATCAATTTTGTCGCCAAAGTCACCAAATGGTCGCCAGGTTTGTCGCCAAGCACTGGAATCTCTGACGTCCCACTCGGCCACCATTCAATACAGATTACGTTAAATCTGTCTGCCTTACGATGACAATATTAGTGTGAGAAAGGCAAAATTACTGGTTCGTAACAATATTAAATATATTCTTCACAGTCTTTATTTAGGAAATAAGCATAATAAATCTCTAAAATAATTTTGTTAATCATATACTATTTGGTTGACTTTCAAACTAATTTCTGATTTAATTTCATAAATCTGGAAATTCCATTGATTTCTGATTTGAATCGAAACAAGATACTGTCATCTTTATAACCGGAAACATCGGCATAAAACATGATAAAGACTGCAAACGTTTCTTACCCTAACCTCTTTTGCAGAAAGCTTCCTCCTCTTTGCGAGCATGCAAACTTCTACATTTTTTTCCCTAAAAAAGACGACTTTTCCCGGTCTTAGATTTCCTTACTCCTAATTCATGTTGTGAATTGTTAATATCGTTTCTATCTATTCTATTGTTTTTATACTTTTTAAGATTAGACCTGAATAAAACCTAAAACGGAGTATATAGTTACAGGCTAAATATTGTTAAGAAAATTGCTTGGCATAAATTTCACTATCAGAAAATTAATAGTACAGAAACAGTAGATTAGGCTATAGCGTTCACCAAATGTCTATACTTTATCAATAAAGCTTTATTCCGCCATTCATTCCAATCCACTTAGCAATAATGCTCATAATGTAATATAGAGATGCATCATATTGGAAATATCTGTAAAGTAATAGAAATGAGAGCTTGTGATTCTCGAACAACATACGCAGATTTTGCCATACAATGCAATTTCAAAGGCATTCTATCCATGCGACTACATACCTGTCATAGATGAAATTTCACCATAACCTGAGAATGATCTCATTAAATTTATATCAGACTCTTCGGTCTTGTTGTATAGAATATATAATATTAACACGAATAAGGCGAATATCCTTGATTTGTATAGTATTCCTGAGACTAACTATATCAAGATAAATACGTAACAATCAATTGCACAGCCTACGAGTATGTTATGTCAAATTTATAGCACGAACTAAGAAACAGTTATGTATATTAATAATGCACGTGCCTGAATAAATTTGATCTCTTGTTTGCATCACCAAATACTGAAATAAATATCTTAAAGCTACAAGAAAACAGACATGAAAGTTATTAAAGGATGTAGAAAATTAAATTATAGGGGAAACAATATTCAAATGCACACCTAAGACTTCCAAAAACAAAATGTTTTTTAAGTTAAAATATTGACGAAGAAAATTTCGACACTTATAGAGATGTATGCAAGATTAATTTCAGTAATTAGTTTATTAAATCAAATGAAATGAAATGTAAAATAAATTTTTACCTATTTTTTATCGAGCAGTTAAAAATAAAAATATGCATTTAAAATTTGATATTGCATTTAAGATCAGAGATTTAAAAAGGAAAAAAAATGTATCTTCTTAACATATAATATTTGACTCCTCACAAATACTTCAATAAGCCTTTCATTTTTCTTCTATACTGCTAATGAAAATATAATTATGCAGGGAAATGGTAAAAATTAATATAGTGTATCTCAATTAGTATAAAACACAAACTATACTATTAAACAAATTAGTACAGTATATCACAATTTATAAATGAAGAATTTTCAGAATGCATTAGTGAATCACGAATAATAAGGAATATAAATATTTTTCCTTGAACTTCCTGAAGAATTTTTTCCCAAATTGTGTAAATGTGTGCAGGCAAAAGAATATTACTGCAGTTACAAGGGGTTGTTATATCCAATCTCTAGGAGGATTATAATCAAACTTTCCCAATAAACAGCATTCTGCAACGCAAACTGTATATAGACTATTTTCGAGATGCGTTCATGAAATATCGAAACAAAAGTTTTAGTTCTAAATTGTCCACTAGAAGGAGTGTTTTTCAGGAAAATTATTAAATTTAACACAATATGCAATCAAAACGGAATACAGAAACAATATTAAAGTTTATTAACTAATTTATGTCCACCTAGTCATCGAACCGTATTAAATAAAGGTGAGGAAAAATGATTGTATGCTGTTTGAGAAAAATGTGTTTGCAGAAACGAGAACAGATTAGGATAAAATTGCACATGACGAGCAGTTGTTAATCACGTTCATTATGATATAGCGAAATGTGTCCATGTGATCACCTTCATTTCAAATAGATGGACAGTGTGTTCCACAGCAGATCGTAACTGATCAGTTTTAATTCTTTTCTCATGAAGTGTTATGGAGTTATATAAATCATTTAACGTCGAAACAAGATACCGCCATCTTTATAACCGGAAACTTCGGCATAAAACATGATAATGACTGCAAAAGTTTCTAACCCTAACCTCTTTTGCAAAAACACTTCCTCCTCTTCGCAAACATGCAAACTTTGACATTTTTTCCTAAAATTGACAGGTTTTACATTCCATGACTCATAATTCTTGTTTTGGATTGTTAATATTGTTTCTATATTCCTTTTTGTGAAGTTCTATGTGCTAATGTTTTCCTGGAAAAAGCAAATTCAAGTAGATATTTTGGAACTTTTTTCTGAAATTCCCTGAGCTTATCTCGTGTTCAACCTATATACCAAATTTTGCAGCAATCTGTTCATTCATTTGTAGAATGCTGTTTATAGGGGAAGTTTAATTATATCCATTATGTAGACAGAATTGATTATGTAACAATGATTTTTCATTTGTCCTGTCTTCCACACACAAATTACAGTCGATTCTTCAGTATATAGTATACAATGAATATTACTATATACTAAAGAATCTACTATCATTTGTGTATAGTAAAGATATACTATATAGTGAATATATATTGTGAAACAGAGATTCAAAAAAAAGTGAACTGAAAAAAATTAAGTTGTTTAACTCGGCACTAACAGCAGAAGTGACAAATTTAAGTAATGTAGCCAGAAAACGAAAAATAAATTATTATAGGGAAAAAAGTTTTAAAAAAATAAAAATTACAGCTTAAAGCTTTTATTACAACTATATTACGGCATCATATAATCATAAATTAAAGAATGACAATAAATTATGCATAAATATATAGAATAAATCAGAATTAATATATATATATATATCACTTTAAAGAAATTTCTAAATGGTTAGGACATATTCATAAAAATAACAAAATCAAAATTTGGACAAAAATGTAAGAAATAAACTTCTAATTTAAATCATTGTTCTAAAAAATTACATTTCAAATAACTTGACCGGAGACAGGGAGCTATAAAATACAATAGCTGAGAATTTCTAGCCTTTTGCATCCTTTCAGTTTTCCATTAAATTATCTAAAAAATCCTCTTATATCTTGTGATAGTGTCGGGAAAGAAACGCTACAGCTTCTTACCAATACAATTAATTTATTCAGGTACTTCGAAAGATATTATTCTATAAATTATTTCATACTTAAAAATTTACATTATCCAGAAATTTTAATCAATTAATTGCAGAATTTATCCATAATTTATTTTCGTTTAAAGTACTGTTGTATAAAAAGTACATTTAAATTGACTCAATTCGAGATAAGTTATAAAATGTAATGTCATTTATTAAAGCTACATTCCAGTCTTTGAAATCCCTTCAAAATCCTTAAACTGTCTGAAAAAGTTCATTTTTTACTATGAAACTACCTGCATTAAAAACCAATAGTATGGTTTCATAGCAATAGCACCAGGCACTTACAAAGATATTATATAAATTAATAAATTAATATCGATATTTGCATTCTCCAGAAATTTTAATCAGTTAATTGAAAAATATGTCGACATATTTCTTAATTAAAACACCATTGCAACAAATTTAATTTAAAATGTCTCAATTCGAGAAAGGCTATAAAACCTGTCTTACTTTTCGATAAAAGCTAGAAATCATAGACCTAGATCTTCAGCCTTTGGAAACCAATAAATTGTCTGCAAAATTCTCTTTCATACTAGGAATCTAATTACTTGTTTCAAAGTTATATATGTAGTTTACCCAGAACATTAAAAGATATTATTTTATAAACTAATTTATACATAATTATTTGCAGTGCTCAGAAATTTCAATCTGTTAACTGGAGAATATGTCTACAGATTTATTTGTTATAACAGCTTTTGCATGCCGCATTAATTTTGGCAATAATCAAATTGCAGACGGGCAGAATTTAACCAAAACAACAGTCTAGGTTATAAATTCCCTTTAGTTTTAAATTAAACCTAAAATTCTCTGTTTCCTAACCATAAAAGTTTGAAGTCTGTCTATTCATTTTCACCATTTTAAGCAAAATATAAAATAATGAAACGATAAATTTTCCTGCACTAAATTGTATACGAAATATGTTTTCGGATTATATTGTATTTGGGATTCTTTATACAAAACAACTACTGCAGAAATTGTTCATTTTAATATGATTATACAACTAATGCTTCTGGAACTAGATATACTTAACATAAATTCAAACTTTTCATATGAACTTTCCAATACATTTCGTGTTTGGAATTCAAAATCGGTTTCAAATTAGGATTTCTGTAACCAGAAGACTGTGACGATAGTAGAGATCAGATTTATTATAATATCCTTTCAACTTGTGTTTATATAAATGTTCATAGATAATAAAATTAAATTAATTATAGAACCATAATGAGACGAAATATTTTCAAGAAAGTCAAATCAAATTATATGCTAAGATGATTATAATTTTAAACAAGAACCTAATGGAATAATATGGAGTTAATATAATATATAAAGGATTTATTTATGAATTCATAGATGCTTTTGTTTAAAAATTATGTGGGAAACTTTGAAATAGATTATTAAATATAAATAATATCTGCATAATATGTTTTAATAAACAGATGCAAATATAATTTTTTTCAATTTTTCCAGCTTTATTTCTGAATTTATTTTATATACAGACATGCACAGATTCGATTTAAGAGTGAATGTACAGAATAAAGGAAAGCTTTGAGTTATTCCATATATATTTTGATCAAATTATAATGTTTTTGGATGCCAAATTTTAGCGTATAAATTTAAAAATCCAACAATTTGAAGCTAAATCATCTCCACTGTATTTTATAATCATATAATAACTCAATAAAATGTAGATTTTTATGCTGTTCATCAACGGACCACATTTCAATGATTCCAACTCATTAAGGGTTGAGACTTGGAACAATGAAGACATTTCCAGTATTCAACTTTGACCTTGGATTTCCTCCATTAGATACATTTTAGTTCAATTTTTTTTTCACTTTTATGTAAATGTTATTTCTGGTCACATTTTATTTCAATCAAAATTTCTTATTGAAGTGGTTAGTTCAAGTGGTAAAAGTGCTTTCAGGAGTGATACGAAGAACATTTTTTATATCATTATATATTGTGATCAAGAAGAAGAAAACGGAGGGAAAATCTTGCAGAAAGAATTTAATAACACATAGAAACGAAGCATTTTAATATAAAAAAGATCATTATAATTTTTTAAAAAAAGTAATTACAAAATTTTAAAAACGTAATTTTTTATTTAGCATTCAAAAATTTATATTAGTGTTCCTTGCATTAAATGAAAATTGCTCTTAAATATTTAACTGTGTATTAGTACTTTTTTCCCTCTATATTACCAATTATCTGCAATGTTTAAGTCTTAAAAAGTTCTGAGTTTCCATTGTTAAATATAAACATCTTCTTTCGTTTTTCCTCTCGCCTGTATTTTGTGAAATTAAATCCAACCTAACGCATACACAAAAGAACTGAGGGTTTTACAGTCAAACAGTATGAGTGCATTTACGTTGTCAAACAGTATGTATGAGATATTTTAAATCCATTTTGTTAGTATAGCTCATTTGGAAACACCTATTCAACTGAATATCAAAATAATATTAATAATCTCAATGATTCATATGTTTAAAAACTTTAATTCCTTGAACATTCAGTAAATGGAAATCATTTCAATATTTTTTCCTTCTCAGAAATTAAATAATTTTAGATTATATTTTTGATATTCTAATTCCGTGTGTTATCTAAAATAATATATAGTTACACAACTGCTTCCCAGAACGGTTAGATCTATCACAGGAAAGACTTATTTACAATCATCTGTACTGGATGCTGCTCGGGTACCAAGCTGCTTGAACAATGCTGGGAACTTCTAGAATTTTAAAGATATGTCCATTAGTAATCGAGATACGCCTGATTTCTCCAGATGCTTCTAGGCCCAACTCCCGGGAACTATAAAAGACCGCTACTCTCAACCTGCAGGTCGTCGTAAATGGGACCAGAGAGAAATATTAGACAAGTAACGACTCATCGAGAGGATCAACAGCAGAATGTGTGCATTGTAGCCCCATATATTGTCCAACTGTTCTGAGTATCGAGTCATGTTGTCTGTTGTGAAAGCAGCGAGTGAGATAGCCGATCATGTGGTAGTAAATCAGCAGTGATATACAGCTAAAGCGATGGTGAGAACTTCAGCCGTTAGAAGAAACCATGATGCCTCTCCCCTCCCCTCTTCTGGATCCCCTTTTCCTGCTGGATTCTGTCAGGTCATTTTGTTAGTTGCCAGCGATTACTACTTGTGGGTTACCGTTTGTTGCAGTGTGCTACTATGTTTTGTTCTGTCTTTGCCTCGTTGTAAATATGTCTGCATATGGTGTGTATTCGTAGTACTAGTGTTAGCTTCTTCGTGTTAGATAAACGCCGTTGTGGTTTTCTGCTGAGGCCTTCTGATTATGATTGTATTCTCACACCATACACCCACTTCAAGCGAACCAGGTGGAACAATATTAAACGTTTGAAAGATACATATAGTGCTGAAATATAATTCCTTTTCTCTTATATGAGGCAATATTCGTAATTGGAAAAGATACTCAAATGGAAGTAATGATGTAAAATGTTTTAAATAATGAGAAAAATTAGTTTAACAAAACATAACCGGTGTTTTGTTTTATTTTCAAACAATTTTATTGCGGAAAATAAATTATTTATCTTCGTACGGAATTCTTCATCTTTGTCCAGTCTTTAAAAAATTACTATTCTGATTTTTTGTTTTTTTAAAGATTTGAAAATTCAGCAAATTGCTTTCATAAATTTCAAAACAGTTATCAACTTGGATTCTGATTCAAGATCTAAATTTTTAATTTGTCGTACTTCAAATTTTAGATATATTGTACACCATTAAATAATGCTTTATAGGCACAAAAGATATAAAATTTAAAACTATTTACAATCGTATTATCATCAGACATATTATTTAAGAAAATTAATTATTTATACCAGAAATTATTTTTGGCTAACTGACGCTTCCTTTCTTTGACTTAACGCATCCTTTACTGCATCTTGAAAATCAATAAATATCTGAAAAAGCTGGAAATCGAAAGGATCTATTTCCGGATTTTAAAGAGTTTTTCCCCATAGCTTTACTTGTGATCAGAAGACTTAAAATACGCTTTAGATCAGAGATTCCCAATTTTTTTTTAACTGGCGCCCCCTTTTATAGTGAATATTTTAATATCGCCCCCCCCCCCCCTTCCAGACAAATAACAGTTTGCATAATGTATGGTGAAAACAAGAATTAAAAAAAAAGTTCTAATAGATAGATTATTGTTAGAATTGAAACGTTACTGAATTTCTTCTTTATTTTTAAAAAGGACTAAATATTTTAGCTCACCTCTCAAATGGACAGGCAGAGATTTTGATGATACGAAATAATTAATAATAAACTAGTGATTTCTAAATAAATAAATTGACAGTTTCGGAGAACAATCAAAACGCATTCTTAATTATATTAAAAAGTACTTTTATTAAAATTTAAAGACATCGAGTTTCTAACTTAACTAATGAGAAGGTTGAATTTGATGCATTTTAAGGAGATTGTCAATATCAGACTCGATTTTACTTAAAAAGAATAATGTCACCAGTAATATGGAGTAATATGTCATTCAGTAATATGGAGCCGATTTCTCTTTTTCATTACCAATGTTGCTTCAGCACTAAATCCACGTTCTGCTAAATACGAAGAGGGGATTGTTATCAGATGTCGCTGAACAATCAACCATAATCCTGAATGCATTTGCGAAATAGAACTTTTGCAGCCAAAATTCTTAGTAGCCATTCTTGAATTTCATTATTAGATCCTCATTTGTAGTCAGTTTTATTAGTTCTTCTTCTAACTGAGGGGATTCTGCTGTGTTGACATTGATAAAAATATCCCAAACCTAGTCTAGTATGTCCATGTTTAAAATATCCTGGAATCGTTCCTTGAAGTTATTGTACATTGTATTTGGTTAATCTTCTAACTCCACTTCGTGCCATATCAACACTCTCCAATTTTCTCTGGGATTTTTACCTCCCCGCTGAAAGCTTCAAACGCCCACAAGGGGGCGTTATCGCCCACATTGGGAACCTATGCTTTAAATGAATGTTTCTTGAACATGAATTATTAAATGAGACATGTTCAGAGCACGGCTGTATTTGAATAGAGTTACAAGTTTATATTTCTATTGATTTTTTGCTTGCATTATAATTTAAACGACCATAATGGAAAATAATATCACACCTAATCATGTAAACTTATGCTTATGTAAGTATTAATTAAATCATATAACAGCTCCCTAAAATATTTTCATTTCATTTACGGCTAGGGTATATGTTATTAATTCTTTAAACAATGGTAAATATTTCCAATTCTCGATGCCCATTTATTTCAAAATCAAAATATGTTTCTCTATTCCAAAGGATTATACAGAGTCAATATTATTTCTATGACATCAGATTAAGAGCCCGCCATATCTCCGAGTAAAATTGTAATCGAAAAGTCTTTAGATGAGCAGGCTTCAATGACATCAAAGATGTCTTTTAATATGATTTTGCAACAACCGCTTTTGACGTTTTACCGGCTTAATCCAAATTCAAGATTCTGATATCCTTTCCTTCAATGGTTTTCGTCTTGGGAATTTTAATTAAATCGCTAATTGGATTGCTCCAGATTTTACACCCCCGTGATGAAAGTAGGGGCATATGAAAATGGAAGCATTCTCTGGCATATAATTTTGTGTATCTCATTTAATCACATTTCTTAAGGGAAATGAAGTAAAATGAAATATAACTTTGAAAGGAAGGGGGCTTATCAAGCAAACTTGATATTATTGTATTTTTAGAATTCCATTATTATGCAAATTTAAATGAAGTTTTGGTGCAAGATTCGGCTGATGGTAGAGCTAAGATTTTGTTATTAACGCCTTTGAAAAATAGATATTGTTTGAGAGAAGATTATTAGGAATTTACTGTTAGATGTAAAGTAGGGATTATTTGATTTAAGATAAGATGTAAAAAGATAATATATGAATTATAAAATCAGTAGCACCATTGCAAACCGCATTTTTAACACAACATCAATATGAAAATTTTAATGTCAGGACATATTAGTTTTTATTAAATATTATTATTAATAATAAAAAAATAAAGAGAGATGAAATTTATAATATCATTAAGTAAAAGAATTATCATTCCATTTTTTATCAAGAAAGTAATTTCAATTAAATTTTCACCTAAACATAATGCTTTGCTTGCTTTCACACTGCATTTGTTTCTTATTAATACATTACACCTTTCTCTTCAGCATCATTCTTATCAATCAAATTTAAACTCTTCCAAAAATCATTGATATGATTTTATTCTCACATATTAAATTCTATTTAGTATATTTTTGCAATTTCAATATTTACATACTGGCTGAGTTTTATACTTGAATCATGTTTTAACTATTGACTCCTTTATTACAATATTATACATTTATTGCGTTTAAGAACTGAATATAAATGAGTTCTTAAGGTACGCTTTTAAAATGTTAAAAAGTTTTATTACGAATTATTATTTCATTAAATCTTATCATACGCGAATGTAATTTATAATTGAATTGAATTTTTTCGTCTACTTACTTTCGTCTACGCCCAAAGTTCTGGTTCACTTTTAAGTGAACCCGTTTAAAAATATTCCCAAATGCTTTTTCTGTTTTTGACTTAACATGTCAAATTTTAGATCTCTGAATAATGAGTGATAATTTCCAAATGCTTTTATGGAGAAAATATCACTTTTAATCCATTTAAAAACGATAAAAATTAGATTGAATGTGTTACTTCAAATGGCTATGAGTGTATAAAATCTGAATATACATGTACATTTATCATATTGAAATTGAAATACTAATAAATGGTTTGTGATTCATTTTCGCTATTTTTTTTTCATTCTGTACAAACAAGTTATAAAGAAGGTGCTAAGTTTATTTATATTTGAATCAGCGCAATGAGGTATATATCATTTGCTTTCTGAAATGCCTGAAAATGGGTGTTAATTTGTTCATAATGAACAGCCAAACTTCAAAAAAGAAGTATTATCTTTATTTTCTAGAAATTAAGTGCATAAGTAATGTAATGAGGCAATTTAATATTTGGTAAAAAAAATTTAATGTTATCATATTAATTTCTCTTGAATCAGTATTTAAAGGCGGAATTGAATAAGTCCATTGATTATAATTCAAAATTTAAAAAATTATTTGTAGAGATTTTAAGTACAATAAATTTAACTGGATGAATGTAGTTAGTTTAGTTTAGTTACATTAACGCCCCTTTGTAAAGCAATACTAGGGATATTTGGGGACGTAACTTTCAACCTCTGTCAAATGACTAGGACGACACCCGAGCTTCCTCCCCGTCTCCACACCGCACCACACCGTAATCCAGATTATATTTTAGAATCCAGATTTGAGACCAGATTATATTGATCGAGATTTTATGATTTTAAAGCAATTCGTTTAAAAAAATTGTAGTTATTCTTAAATCCTTTCATTAAGACCCCTTTTCCGATATTTTTGCTGTCGTCCATTAACTTCGAATTTCTAACACGTGTAATAATAGCATAAAATAAGAAAATAGAAGTAAAAATAGAACTTTACAGAACGGAATCTTTGAACGAAACATAAAATAAGGCCCAAATCTCGAAAGAAAATACGGATTGATATATTGATATACAAGCCGAACGAAATAAAGAGCACTATTGTTGAATTTCATAATAGTAATTTAAAGCTCACGTAGAGAGATCTAGAAAAGTTTATAACTCTAAAATTAAAGATGCTGTGAAAAAATTACTAAAGACTATGTGTTACTTCACCAATATCGGAAGATTTCTTCAACCCATGTAGCACTTCAATCGAACGAAATAAGGAGTCTTTTCATTGCTAGTTTTTTAAACCTCACATAGCGAATATCAAGTAAAAGTTTACAAATTCTAAAATGGTAGATATTATAATTTATTAATCGTTAACGTAAATTATTAAAAGTTTGCTTGTCTGTCATTGTCGAATGGATTCACAAATGCATGCGTCATTGATATCGATCGAAATAAAGAGAACTAATGACGGATTCCAGAACTAGTCATATTAAGCTCACATAGCTTAATGAAGGACAAACAAAAAAATTGACAAACTCTAAAATTACAGATGTCGTGAACTGTTCTAAAGATAACATGTCGTCTCTATCACTATTGGAAAGTTTTGCCAATCCATATTCACTGTAACTTGTGAAAAATGGAGAGCTCTAATAATGTATTTCAGAAATATTCTTTTAAAGCTCACTTATGTAAGGAGGTCAAGAAAATTTTATTGATAATAAAATAGCAAATATTGTTCTAAAGAGTGTAGGTAAGTAAATTGTTCTAAAGTTTCTATGTCGTCTCAACCAATGTTAAAAATATTTCAAAGATCCATGTTCCACCGCAACAGAATGAAATCGATAACACTTATGAAGGATTTCAGGAGTAGTCTTGTATAACTCTCATGGAATAAATAGATAAAAAAATTAAAAATGCAGCACATTGTAATTTTTTAAGATAAAAATTTTAAGTCGTATCTGCCAATGTCGATCACTTTTCTCAGTTTACTTCCACTTCGAAGCTTTCATAACCTTGAAGTATAAAAATTTCAATATTCATTCAAATTAAAATATTATCGATTGAAATATTTTCATAGGTTTTAGGCTTATTATTTCAGACTCTTTATATGTAACAAGATAAATAAATGTTCGGGCCCTAAGTATTTCAAGACTGTTTTGATTAATTCCTACTAGAAATTTAATAGAGGTGTTATGCCATTCTGCTTAAAATATTAGGTTGGTAAGTATGAAACGGGCGGTGAACGGCAGTAAAATTAAACAGAAAACGCCCGCTTCATAGTTTCCAACCTAATACTTCAAAGAGAATCATATAAACGAAAGAATTATTGATGCTTCAGTGTATAATGAGTACAAATATATTCTTACGATAAAAGTTCTACCTTTACTGCATTCATGTCGATTGTTAGAAAACAAATAAAGATAGAATGTCATCAAAATACAAATTGGATTTAATGTAAAAGGAATATTTCTTCTCTTCATTTATATCAGTTATTTTTATATTTCTTAACTAAGTTGATTTTGATTTTAAAATAACTGAACAAATAAGAACGAAACAAAGAGTAATTCTCAATTAAAATTCATATTCTAAGTAACAAAAGTCACAATTTTGTAATTTGTAACGCCAAATGTATGTACTTCAAAACACAATAAATCCCCTTTTCAAAATTTAATCCGTTTCATTTATATGGATCGGCATGAAACCGCAGAAATAAGTCTTTTTTGTCAGCTTAAATAAATGAAAGTATTTTACAAGTCTTAAGCTTAATTTGAATGATAAACATCTTTGCATGAATTAATTAAAATAAATAGTAAGAAATGAAATATTATAGCTACAAATTTAATTATTAGATTTAAAAGCATTTCCTGCCCAAAGTTGTTTCTTTATTTTCCGAGAAGGAATTTATGAAGAGATTAGAATGTATCATATAATTTCTTATTATGGTCTTTATTTAATACTAGCTGTACCCTCGCGTGATTTTCCTTAGTATAGCATCCAAGAAGAAAAATTAGCTTTAAATTTAAGTCTAGCCTTCACTCGATATGACATAGGCATGTTACTTAAAGTCAAACAAACATAAAATATATTTAGAAATTATCAAAAATAGCTATAAAAAATTTTTAGTAGAATGAAGCTTTTTGGCATTTAATGTATTCCGGCCAAGGTCGGATTTTCTTCTTTTGGGCATAACGAGATTTGAATCGCTGTTTAAAATCAGACATAAACAAAGAATCGCATATGCATATCACAGCTCTTGCTATATGCCCATGCTCAGTTTGATGCTTTCGCGCATTCTCTGAATAATTTAAATCGCAATTATAAAAATACCCTTTTTTATTTTGACTTTAATGTACTAAAACCTTCCTCAATAAATGCTCTATAAAATGGTGTAAATACCTCCAATATCCTTTAACTGTTTCCCAAGTTTTTTTGGTTCAAATAAACAGACACTTTCGAGCGACTTTATTTTTTTACCATGTGTAGATTCATAGTACATAATTATAATAATAGTCCAATAAAAATATTCTGTTTCTATATAGGAAAAAATTCGATTAATGTTAAAAGATCGACATATATTGCAATCTGAATTGTATTTATCAATGGAAACAAATTCCATTGTTTTACAAAAATCACCTTAATTTAAATGCGTGCAAGATACAAGGAAAATTATCAGCAATTGATTCATGCTTATTAAGCATATTCCTCGTCAAAATACGAAGTCGAGGTTTTGACGAATTCCCATGATTCAATCCTCTTCCCAAACAAACAAACAATAAAAAAAACGGTTTTGTTGCTATGTTTGTTTTTCTATCAATCGGGCCGCGGTAGCCTAGTGGTAAGGTCTAGGCTTCAAAACCGGAGGGTTTCGGGTTCGAGACTCTATTCCACCGAAGAACCGTCGTGTATGGGAGTCTCTTTGATGTTAAATCAGTCAGGCCAAACGTCCTCTCTCAGGTATGGTGTGGTGTGAAGAGTGGGGTGCCAGCTCAGGTGTCGTCCTCGTGATCTGACAGTGTTTCAAAATTACGAGGTCCGTCCCAAAATAGCCCTAGTGTTGCTTCAAAGTGAGGCGTTAATATAACTAAAATTATCAATCAATCTTTGATGAAAAAGCTTGAACGCACTTTTAATTAGACAAATAAAATTTTCTAAAAGTCATTTTCCCTTTTTTTTTTTTAGTCTGTTCCCCTGATTTTCATGACTGCATTTAATCTATTGAGATAAAAAGTAGTTTTATAGCATAAATGTGTGTTTTCATATTGTATATAATGATTGGAGTTAGTTAGTTTCACTTTATATATTATCAGTTTATATATATCACTTAGTTAAATTATCATACCATTTTAAAGCAACACTAAGGCTATTTTGGGACGGACCTCGTAATTTTGAACCGCAGTCAGATGACGAGGACGACACATGAGCTGGCAACCCTCTTTCTAAGCCACACCT
Source organism: Argiope trifasciata (assembly GCA_026543055.1). Lineage (NCBI taxonomy): Eukaryota > Metazoa > Arthropoda > Arachnida > Araneae > Araneidae > Argiope > Argiope trifasciata. The sequence goes on from JAPMOQ010055934.1 coordinate 120,573, forward strand.
GCGAGAGAATATTTGGTCGACGGTTTTTTGGTCGAATCGGGTCTAGAACTTGAAACCTTCCAATTCTGAAGCTGAGACCTTACCGTCAGGCCACCGAGGCCCTATATGTATACAATGATTTAAAATATTTTTTCAATAGCGTTTTTAACTGAAATTGTTTTGGATTTTTATAAATAATATCATTGATATATAAATACAATTACGAAAAATACGTAGAACTTTAGATAAAGGATATAAAACTTGTCCATACAATATGAACGTTTTTATATACATCTATTTAGCAAGTAATTAAAAAGTCTTTTGTTAAGACTTGATTACCTGTAACAATGTCATCTTTAATACGGCTCCACAAACATAAACAGTCGGTTTTAAGGGTTTTTTACACACATATGAAGTAGTTCAATAAAAAAAGGGACAAAATCATTTAAGAGATGGAAAATTGTTAAATCAGCGGCAAAGACATGTGCTATTATATTTGATTAATAACTGTTATGAATATTACATTATGCATATATAAACTCAATATTCTATTTCTTTTGTAGAAATTCACCATGAGAATTTTTAATTCAGTGCTCTAAAACAAAAAGACACCCATTTGTAGGCACTATAATTCAATACTAATTTTCTGTAGCAGCATGAATGTTTAAAAAGTTCAGCCTTTCTCCTAATTTTGAAATTGAACTTTTTAGTTATTATAATATATTCCATATGAATAGTCTTTCTGCGATTATTTCTTATATAAAATTGCATATTTTACAATAGGAATACATTAATTATCTCCTCCATTATTACAATACTATTATAACAATAAACACTTTAAAAATTACATTACATTTTCTGAAAATTCACGTTACATTTTATAGCAAAAAATTGTTATTGGATCTTTAATATCCCATTCAGATTTCCAGAAATTTATACGACGAACCTACTTCCGCTCATTACTCGGACAATGATTACTAAATAGCGAACAGCTCTATGCATCCCGTTAGATGGAAACCTGAGGATAATCTGTCTTGAAGCTGCAGTTAAATGCTAATCCTCCCAAACATTCAGTTTACGTAACAGTTGGTGAATTACAGCGTATTCTAGTCGCTAATCATAGTCTAAGCAACTACCCTATCTACATTTCCACTCATCAGCTAGGTTAACTGAGAAGCCGTCTGACTAAACATTTGACGCATTTACTATCCTCACTTAGTAAGGTAATAATGGGCAGTTTGTAACTAGATCTATGTATGTATCAAGGAAACCTCTGGTTATGCAAGAAGTTGACTGCAGAGAAGTGCTGTATATATATGGTGTAGTTGTTCATAGACTGATGATCAATGTGGAATTAAGATGGTGCGTGACTATTGGTATAAAACCGGACGTTGTCACATAAATTATTGTTTAGTTTATCTTAGAATGTAAATTTTATTATCTAAGAGGTTTAACCCAGTTTTATAAATATTGCATGGAATTAATGAGCAAAATTGGAAGTTGGACTTATTTGAATAGTAAAGGACATTCAAATAATAATTTAATAAATTAATAACTAACTAACTAAAACATTAAATAACTAATTTAATAAAATAAGACGGTAATCATAAAATAAATCGAAAAAAGGAGAATTTTTAAATTTTCTGCATCAATATATTGGTTCATAAATTGCTTTGACTGATCTCGATCATTTTTGGACATATTTACATGAGTTTGGAATTACTTTTATAGAGCATACTGAGATGATAAACAAGCATTTTCCTCCTAGTAATGATGAATAAAACTATAATTAAAGCATTAGCTGTGATACATCCACATTTAAAATTAATGATGACCCAAAAGAGCTTAATGCAATTCTTTAAAAAATAAAAGAACTTTAATTAATATTAAAATGTATATTATTTACTAAAGATAAATTGATATTCCTTTTTGGGCTCTTTATAAAATTCCATGTGACATTTTTTTAAAAAAACATATCATTAACTGTAGAATAAAAAAAAGATGGGAATTTTTCAGAATTGGCATGTATTTATAGAAAGAAAATAGAAATCTTATTTCAAATCGAAACTTTTATGTCGATATGTTTTGCTGTGATAAAGACATGGTCTCATGAAGTACATAAGTGGATTAATCATTTTTTTTCAAACGATTACTTTAAATACAAACAAATTTTTTAAAGTCTTTGACTAATTTAAATTTTTCAGAAACTATTAAAAAGTGGTTTTATAAGTAAAATTTGTAAAGGAAATCGAGCATTTAGTTATAAATAGAAATTCTTAGATTTTCATCTCATTTAATATTTTGAAATTCTTAATATTTTTTCTGAATCCTCAAGCAGAATTGAAAATTTGTATTAATATATAAACATTTAGATTTCTGTTATCTTTGTAAACATTTTACAAACGTGTTTAAGTATTTATAAGCTAAAAACTCATTTCTGTTGCTGAAAGTTTATTTACCATCAATATCAACCCTTTAATATCTGATTATCTCTTCTGATCGAAACTGATATGATATTGCAATCAGAGAAACTTTACTTTTTTATGAACAATGTTTAAACTAGGGTCATGAGAAACCCTAGTTTCTACTACTTTTTGTAACTGCGCTTGATACAATATATTATACAATTAGTCATTAATTGTACATGACTCTGAACAGTGCCTTATTTGCAATAATGATATATTAATGTTCAGTTAATTATATATTCAGAACGTGACTATCTGAATTATAAATCCACTTATTAAGAGGAGCTCTTTGAATTAGAGAGATTGATGCTATAAGCTTAATATTAGCTTCCAGATTAAGGAGATATTCGATTAGTTTCAGGAAATATTATTTGTCTAAGATAATATTCCTTCTTTAAGTGTTAATGGCGAGGGAATGGCATGGCATTTGATAAATGGCCATTGTCATGACAGCGTGTTGTTCACTTTTAGAGAGTCTTAGTATCCTGCTGTCGCAATTTCAATTTCAGTGACTGGAAAGTTGAAATTGTAAAATCAGATTTCACAAAATACAGTATATTTGAAAAATTAGCAATTTTTAGTCAAATGTACACAACCTTGATTGTTGCTGCTAAAACATCAGTAATGATGATATGTGAACGTTTTGAGAATTTGTCTAGCTTAAAATATAGTTCTTACCAATTACCACCAACCAAAACTACCTCCCTGTGTAACGTTATCACAGCTTTAAAACTCTATGCTACTGCATTCAGTATTTTAAATTTCCTGAAGAAGCTAGAAAACTGTATGAGATTGTTGAACCTATTTAATGTTTCAAGAAAAATCATTATTTCCATAGCATGGATACTAGCAATCACACTTCGGCACTCGACCTTGCCGTGTATTTCATTACAGTTATAATTTTGCATTCAGATTTACAAAATTCGTCCCATTTGATCATTTAGCAGTGTCATATTAGTCTCATATAAATTTTGTGCACAATAAAAAGGACCTTTTTTTACGATTTTGTATTCTAAAATTCTTTTAAGTTAATAAAACAACATTATACAATAAGAGTCTGCTTTACGAATTCATTATCCAAAGTAAACATTAAACATCTTAATAAGATCCGAAAACCATTCCGAATTCCCATAACAAATATCTATTTGGGAAAATTGCATATAAATTACCAACGATGGATTTTATAAATTTAATATGTAATCATAATTTTTCACTTCATCGCGTAATTATCTAATTAAATTGCAGCTTTCTATTTTCCATTTAAATAAACATTTACAGCAAAGCGTCACTTTCATTTAATTAACTTCCGTAAACTTCATTTCAGCGGTTTTATCATATCTTAACTGCAAGAATCATTGGCAAACGATTAATTAAATTATGTTTGAAAGTAAAAATCATTTTGGAAACTTCCAAGAATCAAGTTTCTTCTTTGAGTCGGCATGAATTCAAAAATTCTTTAAAGTTAGATTTTTAATGAAATTTCAATTTTTATATGAAATGTTATTTTTGGATGTGCCAAAATTATTGCTCATAAAAATGCCGAAAATCATGAGAAAAATGTTAATACGGTGAAAACATTGCTTTTCATCTTTCAGCATATTTTTTAAAGCTGATAACAAATGTATATTTTTCAAAATTTTATTTACTAACATAGTTATAACATATAAGAAGATCTGTCAATTTTCAGTAAAGAATTACCATTCACTTTAGTTAAAATTTTTAATTACTGTTCTTTTTAGCTATAATAACGAATATATTTATTGTATTCAAACAAAAGATAAACTAGATATTTTTCATTTTTAATCATTGATAAATTTATAATTGTATCTAAATTTAAATTTTTCTTCCTCTGTAAAATTTGTAAAATTGTTTATCTTTCAATATATCTCTACTAATGCATATTTTCCACAATTTATTTACTCCCTTACTAAAAGCACATGACAAAGTTTGAAAATTTTTAAAGGAAATATATCGAAATATGTCGAAATTAAAATTTCCTATTCATTTTTTAATATAACGAAAAATACATCTTTATTATTTTTCAACAATATACATCTAGAAATCTTTTTTCCAAGAGTTATCAGTAATATCAGATTTTTAGTCTCCCTTCTTGTTTTGGTTTGAGAAAAAATATACATTTTTACATTTTTTCCAAATACTTAACTTTCACATTCAGGATAGAACAATAAGAAATATGATAACATTTCAGATTCCGTTTACTTATATTCGGTGCATAGAATATGTGGACTTTTAAAGTAAATTATTTGATAAGTTGGTTGGAAGATTAAAAAATATTTCTAAAGGCAGAATTTGTATTTATTATATATTCATTTTCAAATTTGATAATTTTAAAATATTACATAAGCTTTCATTATCTATATTAGTATCATATTTAATATTTTTGGAGCTTGATTATTCGTTAACATTATCATAATTATTTCTTTCCGTATAAGTGGTGCAACACGAATTTCATTTAATAAAACACTGATTCCAAGATATTTTGAAATTTTTTGATTAGAAATTATAATCTGAAAAACAAACAAGCAAAAAATTCTTTTAAAAGTAATTTTTATATATTGTTTTTATTAAATTTCTTTTCCTTATTGATATTATCATTTTGAAATAACAGAAACATTATATATTTCAAATTTCATAACTGTAGAAATTGCAAGAATTTTTTAAAATTTTGGCAAGCAAGTTGATAAAACATTTTTCTAACAATCCATTTTACATTGTCATTTAAATACTGGCATAGCTATTGCTTACCTCATAATTAAAGGTTTTGATGGAACCGGGAACAGTGAAATTTTTCACTCATACATAATAACCAGCATTTTATTTCTCCACCAGTATACATTGTTCCAATAAATAGTCAAAAGGTAGTAGCGAATATAGCCATCATATGTACTTGAATAAAGTGTTGTTATGAAGGGAAGCTAAATATTATTTCCTAAAAGTTTAAGGGAGGAAAGAAAGAAAGAAAGATATTAAATATTTTATTAAATGGAAATGAAATATTAATAAAATTCCTAATTTTTATTTTACTTTAGTTCATATCAACTCATTCTAAAATTCTCTCGTATTTCCTCATCGAATTCCTGCTTAAAAAAAATTAACACTAAACGCGCTCAATAAAATTGCAAGTCACATCATTTGCGCAAGTTAAAATATTTAATGTATACTACATTTCTTTAAATATACCTAAAAATTCGCTTTCGTAAATCCACACGTGTCAAAAATTCCCACTCCAAATCCCATGGTAAAATCAACGAAAGAAAAAAATTTTGGTCTTTTTTGCTCTTGCATTCCTATGCAGATTAATGTATTTATTACCTCCTGTTCTTTATACATAAATAATGCCCCCCCCATAAAATAAATCAAAGATAGAATTTCAAAAAAAAATTCTATTAAATTATATTAATCATTTTTATATATATTTCGAACTTCAAATTGGTAATCAGTGCGATTCTTAGGTAATACAATACGATTTTGTTAGAATGTGCAATGTGTCTGCTATAATGTTGGGGGTACTTAAAATATATTAAATTCTAGCTAACTGGATTTTAGTTTAGTTACAGTAATGTGCCGATATAAATCAAAAGAAGGATTGTTTTGGGACGGACGTCATAAATTTGAACCTCAGTGAGATGACGAATCCGACACCTAAGCTGTCCCCCACCTCTCTCCACACCAGCTGGAGGACGCTTGACCACGCCGAATTTACGGCGAAACTGACCCTCTTACACGACGACCGTCCACCTTAGGGACCGAACCTTACAACCAGGCTACCGAGATCTCTAGTTAATTTGAAATAGTTCAACTTAAAAAAAATCCCTCTTATTCTTAAGCATCATTATAGTTTTATTTTTGAATGATGTTGCCATTCTAATGTGCTTATCTTTCAGATTAAATGTAGAAAAAACAGTGTATAAATACATCATCCGTCGTTGTCAGAAGAAGAAATAAAACACAACATCAATTTTCGAATAGCGTGCACATGGCGTGAAATCTAATCTCACAGTCATGTTTCGAATTACAACTTTTGCAATAAATCTTCTTTCCCCATTTATTTCTTCGTCTTGAACAATGATTTATTGTCGATTCGAAAAGAAACAGCAAGACATTAAAAGGAAAATCTCAAGAAACAATAGGATTAGCAACTGAAAAAAATGTATCTGCGTTAATGTCACATTAAATCTGATATATATTTCCACATAAGAATATTATTTGTAATGGATGTTTGTCAACGATTATTTTTTTCGTGTGTAGAGTAGGAATCGATACTAATAAAAATCTTTGAAAGTACATGGTGTTTATAATTAAAATTCTACTTATAAATGACAGTAAAAGAATAACTACTAGATCAAATGCTATTAAAATAACAGTTTAGAGGAAGACATGGAGATTTCTTTTCCATCAAAAAAGTTCAAAAACTCACCACCAGGAAGAAATGGGACAGCATCCAATATTAATAAACAATATAGGACATGAAGACATCCGTTTAAAATGTGTTTTATCTGAAACGCGTTACAAAGCATGTGCAATGTGTATTATCTCAAAAGGACCCTGTTTATGATGATAATCTAAATCGTTCGGGAGAACTGAAATATGTGATACACCAACAAGTGCGGAACATTTATTCTGAAATGCTATAAGTTACTGCTGAGACTGCAGTTATGTAATTTAATTTGCATTCAGAAAATGCTGGAAGCCACAGTGAACATGCTTTGAAATGAATTTCAAAAAGTTAAACACATTTTTAACCAATGTCTTCTTTCATGCCCTGTTTAGCTTAACATTATTAAATAGAACACCATTTCTCACCTGGTGGTGAATTTTTGAACTTTTTTTTGGTGAGAAAAAAATTCTATTACATTTTTTAAACTATTACCCAGTTTGGTAACATTTGGCCCAGTTGTTTTCTTTTTTGATTATTTCAAAGTGGAACTTTAATGATAACCCCATTGTATTATAAATCTGTGATTATACTTATTTGTTTCTTATATTTTATATATAATTAATTTTCTGCTGTGGGCATCATTTATTGATTTTATAATTATTCTCCGCTCTTTTCATTCACACACTGTAATTAATATTTTTCGTTTTTCTTCATGACATATTTTTTTAGATTCTTTTTATTCTGATAAATGCATTCTATTACAAGGTAGTTGAACACACTTATATTCATTCGCTTAAAAGACGCCTTTTATATTGTATGTTTT
>JAPMOQ010055934.1:156198-169552 GCA_026543055.1 Argiope trifasciata
TATATATATATATATATATATATATATATATATATATATATATATATATATACAATTTAAACAATTTATTTCCTAATTTTTACTTAATTTAGCCTTATTATCTTCATTCTAAAAGTTTCTCTTATTTCCTAATCCAATTCCAACTTTTTATGTAATTAATTCAACATGGACTCTAAAATTGCTGAAGTCAACATTACCACACTCTGAGTGAAGGAATAAAAATTTATAACTTAAAAATCTTCTAAAATATACTTAAATTCTTCCTACTTAAATCTACGCGTGTTAATAATAACCTATTAAAATCTCACAGTATATAATCTTGGAAATATTTTGTTACGGATTTCCGTCTGGTTCTTTTATTTCTTTTACCTCGTATAGTGGTTGTGTATGCTGTGCGAAGATGATGACACGCACAATGATCAGTCCTTTAGTAGAAGACACAACACAGACGTTTATTTACAGGACGAAGCCAGGACAGCACACATACGACAAATATTTATAACAGTTGTATCCTGTACTTCTGTGTACAGGATACAACTATTTACGGCCGAGACGAACATACAGGACAGCACACTGCAGATAGTAGTCCACAGGCAGAAATTCCGTAGTGACAATATCCACAGCTCACAGAGCGACCAGACAGGATTCAGCCGGAAAGGGAATCTTTAACGGATTCACTTTACACCACCTGGGTCTCTCCAGAACAGGCTGAACTATTCCTCTGTCTCCTCTTGCCTACGTTGTCGACACACTACTTCGCACAACGAGACTACTCCTTAGTTCGGGACATCTCCGTGCCCGACGACGACACAATGGGCTACGACACAGGCTTAGTCAGAATATGCCGCATAGCAATCCTCCGTTCAGGACTCCTCAGTTCAAGACGCCACTAGTTAGGTCTACTCGATTAATTCCGCCGCACTACTTGTCTTCTTCGTTGAACCCCAGGCCGTTCAGCTTCGACTTCTCTCTTGATTCTTTTTCAGATCTTCTACCTTCCATTTTCCGCTGCTCCACTTCTATTTAACTCAGAATTGTGATTGGGGTTATCGAGGCGGCTAGCCCCGGCAGGGGCTTATCCTCGTTCATGGAAGAATATGGAAAGCACGGCGGTCCATATCTTGAAATGATCATCTTTGAAGTGGCTGGAAAAAGTGAGGAGCAACGGGTATATGAAGGATTGACTGACTAGGTGGGAAGGTGAGGTGGCGCGTGTGAAGACTCATTGCGATTGGCTATTGCGTTGGAGAGGGTGTGGGGGTATACTGCCTTGACTTAGACTTATTTCAAACTTTGGTTAAAATATAATTAAAATGTTGCGATTAAGAGATATTATGGAAAATAATTCAACTTAACTCACTGCAGTCACCTGCCTTATATATACCGGGGTAGCCAGGGCTAACATCTTCTTGACCAATCGGAATCATTCTGGATGTATCCCGGCTCCTAGTGGACGGATCGGGAAAATTCTCGATGTTTCGGGTATTTTCCATTTTGTCACCAAAGTCGTCAAATGGTCGCCAAGTTTGTTGCCAAGCCTTGAGACTTCTGACCTCACACCCATTCACTATTCAATACACATTACTATAAAACTATTTTAATTACGATGACAGTATCAAAGCGGGAAAGCAAAACTACACGTTCGTAACAATATCTTCAGTTAACTTTTCCTCTTTTCGCTCTTGTGATTTTGAATGTTTATTTGCCCGTCACTTCTGCTTGTACACTTATTATGCCTCACAGGATGGAATAAAAGCGACTTATAAAACTACTAAAGGACGTATTCTCTAAGAGCATGATTCTGCTCAAAATTGTATACTTACACCCTTTCTCCAAACGTCCACCCACCATTTCCGATTATGCCTACTTACTTCAAGACACAATCATATAAAACTAATTTAATACGTATATACTAATATATGATAAAATGATTCAGACAACTTTTCTAAACGTGTTGACACTCCAGATAATTCATAACTTTAAGATCACTAATTTTGCTGATTTCAAAATGCTAAGACTGGTTGCACACCCAGCGCGTTTTAATGGTCGCTTATTTCACCGATGCCGACATAACAACAATAGTGTTTTGAATTATATTAGAGCTTACGCACTAGGCGGACAAATAAAGATTTGGTCAATCAGCCTTTTATCGGACTCTGTGCAGACGCTCGCTGTCACTAGCGCTTTCGGATAATCAGATGCAAGATCCCAAATCCTGTTTTCCCATTAATTGAATAAATTGAAATAAGTCAATCCCCCCCCCTTTCCTCTTCATTCGACGACAAGATGGTAACAATGATAAAATTTGTATTCTATTCATTGGACCTTAATAAATTTTATACCCACCTCTTCTATCCTGAGAAAAATAAAATTTTCAATAATTTAGAAACCATTATTTCGATTACATGAAAATCAATGAATACATATGCACTACATATTCACTAATATATGATGATGTGATTCGGACAAATTTGCAGAATGTTATGGCAATCCAAAAATTCATAAGATGGTAATTGTAGGTTTTAAAATTGCGACTACTGAAAAATTATAGTTATTTGATAATCAAACATACTAATTCAGTTTCGTACTGTAGCGTTTTGTTCATCCAAACATAGATCGGAATATTTTAATGATTCCGATTACACTTTTTAGCATACTTATTTTGGAACGATAAAGTAATCAAACGTCTGATTTTATGTGTTTGATATGCTGCTAGGAAAATGAATACCATTAACTAGATCTCAAAATGATCTTCACCCAATTTTCTACAACCCATTCAAATCTTTTAAAATATACAACTTTAAAAAGAAAAGAAATTAAGGTTAAAAAGACCAAATTTTTCATAGCTCCTATTGTATCGGTATGGAGAATTTCAACAAAGCTCTTACCGTTGCGCTATGCTTATAGAAATGCTAAGAAAAGTATTGTTCTATCAGGTATTTATACTTGCTTAAATTCATTCACTTTATTTTCAATACAATTATATTAATGAAGTTTGAAGTAATTTAATACTTACTATATTACTTTTATTTTTTTAATAAATATTAGTATTAAACATATTTAAATCAATTTGTGAAAATTTTTATTGTGTAGCTCACATTACAAAAAAAATCTGAAATAATACTTTCTTATTAATAAATAATAATATATAAAATTAGATTAGTATTTTTAACATAATGAGCACTAAAATAAAAAATAATATAACAAAAAATATCTGACTTTTTCGTGAATTTCTAAAAATAGAAATGAATTCATTAGAAAAACGAAATTATTTTTAAAAAGCATCCTAAAAATATTTAATTTCAGATCTAGAAATTTAATAAGAATGACTCATTTATTGTAAGTGGTTACACAGAAATAAAAAGTAAAATGCACGATTATATATTCATATAGCTTCAATCGAATTTTTAATACTGTATGCTCGATTTCAACATACCATTTTAAAAAAGTGCAGATTCAAATTATACAGAATTTGTGCTAAGTACTTGTAATTGCCTTTGAAGGAATCTATTCTTCTGTTTACTGAAGCGTTACCTGTGGGTAATGCTGCATTCATATAAATGCTGCATTCATATAAATATTCACGATATCAGAACTTCTAATGCCTTGTTTTCTGCCTGTAGTTTTATTGTTGTATGTATTCGGACTTTTATATCTTGAAAGCTGTCTTTACAATTGTTTATAATTAGCTGGTGGTTGGGTAGCTACTAATCTTATTAGTTCGAAGATCGGTTTGTTTATGTTAAATTCGACGAAAAAGTTATAGTGATGAGAAATTTATTGCATCATTATCTATTGACCTGATGTGCTTCCAAATCTGATAGGCATCTGCCTTTAAGCTGTTTGAATTTATGTGACTCGTTTTATGAAGTCATCCAAAGTTTTGTATCTCCATGTTAATTTATATTCAGGCATAAAGACTGACAGATAATCTGTCAGTGGATTTGGATAAAAATAGAATAGAAATCTGCGAATTTGATGGAAAGAATACATAGCGAGTTTCATTTCATTATATTAGGGCGTTGTTGAGTTATCAATATTCCAGACTGACCTACAAAATGCCAAAAATGAATTGTTTGGGTCTCGAAGATTTGTCAAAATCTGGAGTTTAAATTTTTGAAAGATTACGATAATTTTGCCACACTTCGTTGTAATAAAGGTAATTACAATTGTCTTAAAAGAAACAATTCTAAAACTACTAAGTCATATTCAAAATTAACTTTCGTATACTTATTAATAAAAATTTGTCATTGAAACATCTTGTTGACTTATTGACTCTTGTTGACTTGTAAACATATTGTTTTCCTGAACACTTTAAAATCTTGAAAATTATTTCATTAAAAAATATGAAACAGTTTTTTTTCCGACTTCTATAAATTATGTGCTATTCCTACAGCCAAAAAGCAAGTTATAATCTATTGCTTCGCCCTATCTTATGTGAATATTTAACAGTACAGGTGTTTAAAGGGAATTTAATTTTGGGATTGTATTATTTTTACTGAACGTTGAATAATGTAAATCTTTAACAGATATATATATATATATATATATATATATATATATATATATATATACACTGAAGTGACAAAAGTCATGGGATGACTTTTAATATCGTGTCGGTCCTCCTTTTGCCCGGCGAAGTGCAACAACTCGACGTGTCATGGCGTCCACAAGTCGTTGGAAGTCCTCTGCAGGAATACTGAGCCATGCTGTCTGTATAGATGTCCATAATTGTGAAAATGTGGATGGTGCAGGAATTTGGGCACGAACGGACCTTTCGATGATGTCCCATAAATGCTCCTAGGATTCATATCGGGCGATCCAGGTGGCCAGATCATGCGCTGGAATTGTCCGGAATGTTCTTCAAACCAATCGCGAACAGTTCTGTCCCGGTGACATGGCGCATTGTCATCCATAAAAATCCCATCGTTGTGTGGGTACGTGAAGTCCATGAATGGCTGCAAGTGATCTGCAAGAAACTGAACATAACCATTTCCAGTCAATGATCGGTTCAGTTGCAACAGAGGACCGAGTCCATGCCATGTAAAAACAGCCCACACCATTATGCAGCCACCACCAGCTTGAACAGTGCCTTGCTGACAGTTTGGGTCCATGGCTTCTTGGGGTCTGCGCCACACTCGAACTCTACCATCAGCTCGTTATAACTGAAATCGTGACTCATCTGACCACGCCATGGTTTTCCACTGGTCTAGGGACCAGTCGATATGCTCACGAGGCCAGGAGAGTCGCTGCAGGTGATGTCGTGCTGTCAGTAAAGGCACTCGAGTCGGTCTTCAGCTGTCATAGCCCAAGGAAGACAAATTTCACCGCACAGTGCTATCGGATGCGTCCATCGTACTTCCCACATTGATTCCTGCAGTTATTTGACGAAGTGTTGCGTGTCTATTAAAATTGACCATTCTACACAGACGTCGGTGGTCTCGGTCGTTAAGTGCAGTTGGTCGCCCACTGCGCTGTCCATGATGGGATATGATGCCTGAAATTTCATACTCTCGGCACACTCTTGATACTGTGTATCTCGGAATGTTGAATTCACTAACGATATCTGCAATGGAATGACCCATGCATCTAGCTACAACTAACATTCCACGTTCAAAATCTGTTAATTCTCGTCGTGCCGCCATAAATCACGAAAAACCTGTTCACATGAATAACTTGAACACAAATGAAAGCTCTGGAAAACGAATTGCGCATTTATACTTTTTCGCTGCGATACTACTGCCATCTGTATATTTGCATATTGCTATCCCATGACTTTTGTCACTTCAGTGTATATATATATGTTAAAGATTTTTGTAACTAAATTTTCTAACTTCTGTACACTATTTTTACAGTTTGCTAATAAACGTACAGTATACCAGGGCTTATTCACTGATCACCCTGTATATATATATTTCCTTTTAAAAAAAAATTGCATAGTGAATTTTTCTTAACCAAGCAATGTAAAATATATGGAAAAAAAAGAATAATAAATCGACAACAACTTCATAACAATTGATAAAATTTACACTCATTGTTCATTGTACCACCTACGCATATTTCTAAAAGACTACTTTTTCGAAATATAGGAATCATTATTATAATTATTCAATAATCTATGCCTTATCAGCTCATAAGGATACCATTATGTAATGCAAAGAAATCCGTTGCGTGCCGAATATTTTCTCTGTGGCCAGAAACTTGGGATTTACGCAGAAACAATAAACTGCATTCAATTAAACCTTTTCTACGCATGTGGCCAGTTTTACCTGTACGTAAGAATGATGTTACATTAAAACGTTTTCGTATAAGGCACGTTCGGATTACTCACAAACACCTACTATTAGGTGATAGAGCGCCCATTTGTTACTATGTCACAGATTTTACAGTTCATCACATTTTGATGGATTGCCCAGATATTAATATTAATCGTTACCAGTTTTTTCACTCATCATCCTTAACTCTCTCTGATTTATTGGGAGAGAACCACCATTCAAACATTTTTTAATTTAAATTCTACAAGCGTTTTAACTTCTTAAATTTTTTCATTGTAAAAACACAATCCTGTGCTACTGCTACTAGTGTGTTTAAACTATTATATTCTGCTTTTATGAAACTATACATTTATTTAAACTTTAATGATCATTTAACCACTTTAAACCATATGGATGGAGAAGTTTGGCCTAAGAGGCCCTTGCGCCAGAAACCCACAACCAACCAACCCAAGGATTTTCTTTCTACTGTTCATACGAGGACAATAGAGGATGAACAGCAGAGAGGCAACGATTGCAACGAAATGACTTTCATGCAGTTTTTTTCCAACGGATTCAAAAAGTTTCAAAACACCACAATGAAATATAATATCAAGTTTTTATATAATAAGCTATCTTTAATTATATTGTTTTCACATTACAAAGCACTTAATAATTTGAAGCAGTCTTTCCTTTGTGGAAATGCTGCGATTTTCTTTAGTTGAATATTTTGTTGACATTACTTGAAGTTTTTACTACCGGATCTAAAAATTGTATTTCGTATTTCTTACAAAATTACGGCAAACATATGAATCATATTATATTATCAGATTTTTAGATTGTTGTTACTGTTAAACATATGATTTTCAATTTGCTAGGTATTTATTTTATAGGTCATACCATCTAATTCTTTATCATTAGTATATAATATAATAAGTAATCATAAATCTTAATTTTTTTTAAATCTTAACGCTGAATGCTTTTTTTAAAAATATGAAATGAAATTATTGGTAAAATTAAAAGATTTTAAAATTAAATAAGAAAATTACCTCTTTAAAATAGGCATTATTATTGCAAGTGGTAATATATAACTGAAAAAAAAAAGGATTTCAATACGTGTGCTCATTTATTAGTAATTAAAAGTAAAGAATCAATTTCAGTGTTTAAGGGCGACTATGGAATATATATATATATATATATAATGTTAAAATAATGTTTTGTCTTATATGATTTTTGGTATGAATGTATTGATGGAAGTTGAACCGGTAATTAATGAAAATGGAATCATAATTAAACAAAAACTTCAATGTACAGAGGAAATTAAATCATTATCCGTCCTGTCAATGGATGTAACCTTTGACGAAATTGAACTAAACATGGAACCTGATGTTCCTAATATTTTAAAAGATAGGATTCAAAATTCAATTTTAAATTACGTAGCACGTAAAGCTAAAACAACATGTGTTGAATTAAACAATTTGGTAAAAACTGTTGAACCTATATCTAATCAACCGCGTAGATTACCGTTTTCAGAGAAAAAATATGTCCTTACTAAAGTAGCTGAGAATAAAGATTGTTGAACAATGTACTTCAGAATATAACAGCCTTAGTGGTAATCTTCAAAAAGAAAAAAAAGAAACTCCTCGAGTTTGCAACGTTTATAGGAGATTAAATAAAGTTGTTGTTAAGGACAGAGGATATTTTAGAGAGATTACAACGATCACGCGTCTTTAATACTATCGATCTCATGAACGCATTATTCCATGTTGATATGAACAAATATAATAGAAAACATACTTCATTCGTCACCCATGAAGGCCAATATCAATTTCTTAAAATCCCTTTCAATTTAAGTAATTTTCCAGCCGTGTTTCAGTGGTATATTAACACCATTTTTCGACCTTTGATTAATGATGGTATTTTTCCTCCGTACATTGGCATTGAAATTTCCCTGTTAAAAGGGCCGTAGTGCTGTCTTTACGATGTTTTATACTGGGCCGGATGTCATTTCATTTATAAAGGGAATTCACTATAAATTGACTGTCCAACAAATTGGAAAAATGTTAACAATATGTATTTAATGTGTTTAAATATGTGTGCCAGCTTTACTTACCTAATATTCTTTTTTTGTAATTTGTTATTAATTTTTATTTGGGTAAGAAATTTTCTTTCAGTGAATTCCGCTCAGAATTTAATAGAAATCTAAATATTTAATGTAAAGGTTTTGTACCAAATTTTACTCCTTCAAATCAAAGCATTTTTCAGTTATCTTTTTCACTGATACACATATATAATGTCAAAAATGAGTTTTTATGACATAAGTAGGTTTAAAAAGTAATAAAATTCAATTAAAAAAAGGGAACTTTCAAATTACAAAATGATATATAAAAATAACTTTCATGTAGACTTTCACTTCTGTACTTTGCCAAAGCATCCTGTCAACTGAAATCGTTTGCTCAGAGCACAATCTTACTTCGAAAATTTAAATATATATATATATATATATATATATATATATATAATAAATGATTATAAAGTAATTTTTTATTATATTTATATTTTATAATTATATATTTATATATTATAATTAAATTTTTATTTTATTTATATCAAATTTTAAATTTTTGTAAAAATTATCGGTTAATTTGTTTGATCTGCTTACGAGCCAAAATGCATTTGTTTGGCACGTTTATTTGTAAAACTTCCGCCAGCATAAGTTGTTAATTGTAATTTAAATTTATGAATTTAGTCTTTTTAGGGGACATGAATATTTGGACTTAACATTATTATTACACAAATTAAACTCAAACATTAATTTAATTCAAAAAGAATCAGTGTTTTCGTTATCTGCCTGCCTTCAGATTCTTTAAATAGTTAAAATGATCTACGTTTTTGTAGCAGTTAGTCGAATGACTCAAAAGTCAACAGCTGTTAAAATTTGACTTCTTTGAATAAATAACCAAAAAAAATTAACAACAGTATAATAAGAAGCAGGATTATTTCAGCTTGTAACAAAATAAATCAAACCAACACTAATTCAATTTGAAGTATTGGATTAATTTAGCTAGTCTTAGGCATTCTGGTGAAGTAAAGGGATAAATTAAACCCCTACTCCTTTACTTCTCTTAAGCAATTACATTGGATTTTTGATCATTTCATTTATTATATATATACACAAGCGCAAAATGATGATAGTTTTCTGAGCAGTTAAGGCAGAATTGAATGCATCCAGTTTATTTTGTGTGTTGAATTTATAGGAGTACAGATACAAACAAATATATTTTTAAAAATTACTTAATGAAATTATTCTTACCTAACATAAATGTTGATTAATTTTTATAGATCATGGCATAAAAAGAAATGATCAATAGTATATATCTGAGAAAAATGTCTGGCATTTTCTTCAATAATATAAATAATAGCAATTCAATGAATAAATTAAATGTTTGTTAAATAAAATTAGATGGATAATATTCATATTCATGTGCACAGTTATTTCACTTGTGTTACATACATTTAAATAAAAAAAATGTGAATAAATTCAAAAAATTTCTTTCAATTGGGAGTAAAAAAATTTAATTCCTTATAAGGTGAAATTAATCTGATGGTGGAATTATTAGATATCGATATATCATACAGGGTGATCAGCGAATAAGCCCTGATTTCAAAATTAAATATCTCTACAACAAAGATCGATAGAATTATGCGGTAAACTGTACGTTTATTAGCAAAACTGTAAAAATGCTGTGCAAAACTTTAAAAAGTTTAATTACGAAAATCGTTAACATATCGCTCTCTAATCACAATGCACATAGACGATTTCAGTGGGACTGACTCCTTGGGACTTCTTTCTGTTGGGAACATTGAAATACACTGTCTATAGAAACAATACCTCCCACTTTAGATGATTTTGAATCGTTGATTGGTGTTGCATGTGATTCCATTTCCGTTGAGACATTGCAAGACGTGATGTCAAATTTGATTGTTCGATTGCGCCACCTCATTGTTTCAAACGGTGAACATTTTGAAAAAATTGTATTTTGATTACAAAACCCGCATAACTTTATTATTTTTTTAAGACACCTTTCGGAGAAACAGTTTTCAGCGCACACAGCCATCTGTTAACGATTTTTCAAACTTTTTTGCACTATTTTTGCAGTTTTGCTAATAAACGTACAGTTTACCGCATAATTCTATCGATCTTTTTTGTAGAGCTATTTAAATTTAAAATCAGGGCTTATTCGCTGATCACCCGGTAGATGCATGCCATAAAATTATTCAACTTATAGAATATTTACCAGAATCTTTATCTTGAATATAGTAATAATTCAGGAGTGTAAATAAATAACCTTTCAAATATTACTGTAAAATTGTAATTTTTAATATTACTTCAAATATTACTGTATTTTTACTGTAAATATTTTTTTTAATATTTCTTACATCACTAACATTAATTCCAAATGTTAAATGTTATCGTTTTACGTTTTCAACGATCATTGGTTTCTCAGAAATCCAACTGATAATAAATCCACTGGGTAGCGCTAATAGTGACATTAATTATTGTAATAATTTTTTTTCCAATTCCTAAAAATTATGTGATGTAATTCAGTTTAGGAAGAAAAATGCAATGTATATCTGAAAACGTATGGCTCATCAAATTGTTAGAAAATGAGAAAACTGACTATCAGCAAATATGACTAACATAAATTCAACTTATCTTGATATTTCCAGTAGGTGGCGCTGGTAGTAACATTAATTACTGTAATAAAATGGGTTTTTTTTTTCCATTCTTAAAAAATATTTGATGTAATTTAGTTTAACAAGCAAAATGCAATGTAAAGTATGGCGTCAACAAATTGTCAGAAAATGAGAAAATTGTCTATCAGCAAATTATTTTTACTATTCACCACTTTTAAAAAAAGCTGTCATTTTTCGAAATTTAGGTATCATTATTTTGATTACTCACAAATAACGAATTCTTATTTGTATTAATGTACGGTAAAATGCTTCAATCAACTTTCATAAATGTGATGACAGCCCAGAAAAATTATAAATTAATTATAATCACTGGTATTATTGATAATAATCATAGAAATTGCAACTAAGTATATGTTTTTAACATTTCAATATTTGAATCGATTTGTGTCCTGAAGTTTTGTAGTTCAGACAAGTGTTATGTTGAATGTTTCAATATTTAAGGTAACTTTGACGTGCTATGTGGACTGGATGTATCAATAACTGAACACAAAAATAATTCTCATTCGGTTATTGCCAATAGATACAAACCATTTAAACATGAAAGAATTGCTAACAGGTCGTTTGCTCTTCCCTTTTTACAAGGAAATTATTGTTTTTGCTGTCACGCACGTACTCGGAATTTTGCAGAATCCATCTCGATATTCACATTTCTTCGTTCGTACATGACAGCAGCGTTGATATATTACCTTTCGGCAACTTTAGTATCTGCAACAATTCATATTTTAAAGTATGTGCTTTTTTTTTTTTTTTTTTCAAAAAAGTTCAAAATTCTTCTTTTATATCTTTGAATTTCTATATATAGCATGTATAACTTTAGTTAAATACCAAAAAGATTTCAATGCTGAAGTTTCGGTATATTTCGTATAAAATACCACTTTAAAACATAAGTTTAACTCTTTATATAACCAGCGTTGTAGGATTGATTGTACTTCGAGAGTCGTTAATTAAACTTTATTTGTGTGGCATATCTATTGTGGTGTGCTGTGGTTATACGAAGGCAAAGAGAAGTAGAATGTGTTTTGCGTTGGTGTGTTATAATTTTGTTTCAGTTTGTTTTAGTATTTGAGCAGTATATTTGAAGATAGATCTTAAAATTTGCTTACATAATAACATTTTATTCTTTGGTGGGATAATGAAGTAAAATTTGAATCAGAAATTGTTTTTACTATATTTAATACGACTAGTAAAAGTGTGCTTTTGTCCAACATCAGTCCAAGACATTTTACTTCTTTTCCCCCAAGGCAAATTATTTTCGAAAAATGGGGGCGCAAAGGAACCCGTTTATTTAACTGCCTTTTCCCAAACACGATTTACGTGTTTACCGTATTTATGCCATATTCCACATCGTGCAGTCTATATACATGCCCTGGAGTCTTTTCTGAATATTTTTGGCTACAAAATGAGTGGTACTGCGCCAAGTAAGGACAGCAGTGTCATCAGCAAAGAGGTGGCTGTAGTTGTTCTTGGAGAAGTCAGTTGTAATGATGGTATAAAGTAGAGAGCTAAGAACATTTCCTTGATTTGCCCTAGCTTTCTTTTAGCCCTTTGAAATAGAGAGTGTTATTTATTTTAATTTGAAATAAAGGGGGAATTATTTATTTTAACTTGAAATGTTCTTACGTTGAGGAAATGTTTTATTATTTCCATGAGGTTAAATGGTATTTTTGAAATCCATGAACTTTTTAATAAGGCCGTTCTTGGATTTCAAAATACCCTGAAAACATAGATCTGTAGTTGTATAGAAAAGGACATCATCTTATACTCAGGGAGGAATTACATCATTTTGATTATGAAAATTATGGATGAGATGTTCGCTATATTTCGACATTTATTACTTTTATATATACTTTCCAGATATATACTTTTTTCTTATTATTATATTAATATAATCTATACGATAAAATAGAAAATAATCGTTTTGCTTCGATTTATGAAAATTTGTCGAGTTCTCTCTATTCCTTGTGTTTCATTCAAGGACACATAATCTCCTAATTAGAACTGAAACGATAGCAATTATTTTTTCACATAAAAGGAATTGGAGGGTAAACGTACTTTTTAACCCAATGTTTTATAAAAGTTTTTAATTAAATGTTTTATTTTTTTTTTTAATTTCAAAATAAATTGTCTTATATGCGTTCTTATTCAAAATACAAAATATAAATTCTGTATAGCAATTCCAATTTAAGGTGCGTAGCTATATTTATTTGGAATTTTTGTATATACGCCTTTAGTATTTTGCATATATTAATCAGACATTTATGTTTATATATAATTAGAACCAATAATAAATGACAGAGGGCGCGCATAAACGAAAAAATACGAAATTATGAAGTAACAAATTATGT
>JAPMOQ010055941.1:0-27260 GCA_026543055.1 Argiope trifasciata
TTCATCGCCATCGGATGAGCGGTGCGGTAGCGCATAAGAGACATGCATTCAGTTTCATTTATGTAGATGTAATAACTAAACAATGATTACTTTTATAAAACAATAAGCCAATCCATCTGTATGGTGTGATCGACTGCGCATCGGCCATTCATGCATGACACACAGACTCTTACTGATTGGGGAATCTTCTCCTGTTTGCGATTCGTGCAAAGTTCCACTGATACTGTACGCCATATTTTAATTGAGTGTTCTATTTTTTTACAGAGATAGCATCAACTTTTTCAATTTGTCTGATTTCGGACTTGTCTTTCCTTTTCAGAGAAAGACCTCATATAAATTTATTCCCAGGTCTTGAAAAAAATAGTAATTTTTAGTGAAATTTAAATTTATTCTTACTTACTTTTAATTACTATTTTAATAGTTTTTTTACGATGAATATTTGCAAAAGGAGAAAAAATCAACAAGTGAAACGTGTTTTTGGCGCAGCGTATTCAAAAAAAGGAACCAGAACCTTAAGCCAGAAAATTGACACATCCATCCATCTGTTGAATCGTCCCAGCTTTCTGGCATATAGGAGGGGCCTCGAGAAGTGCTTTATCTATATCTATATACTTATAATGAAGCTCAATGTGTGTGTGTGTGTGTGTGTGTGTGCGTGTGTGTGTGAGTTGGCGCTCTACAGGCCAGACTGTTGGACCTACAGCTACCAAATTTGGTACATGTATACCTTGGAGGTTCAAAATGTGCATCTCGGAGCAATTTTTTCGAATTTTTAATTAGAATTTCAATTAATTAAAATTTAAGCGAAATTTCGTTGTTTTTCCGCTATAACTTCAGAAAATATGATCTCATAAACATGATTTTTACACCCATTTAAAGATTAAAAAATTAGCCTTCTAATGATATCAGTGTTTTAATGTATAACTTAAGCTTTTTTTTTAACGAATTTTTAAAGAAATATTTAACCATGTTTTTTTAGCACATGACTGGATAAAATAAAAGAATGCTGGAAGTTCAAATAAAAAAATTATCATAGCAAAATAAATCTGAAGAAATGCAACTTTCAACATGTGATTGGATAAAATAAAAGAAATATAAAATGTGATCTTTTCTTTAAAAAATAAATGCAAAGCAAAGGTTTCTACAATCGTTTGCAATATCTATATCATTAACTCAATAAATCTTCTTTATTTACGGTAAACCTGATTGAATTTAGACAGGATAGGCATTGAAATCCCGACTTAATGGCATATTTATGTAATCGTTTGCAATATCTGTATCATTAATTTAATACTTTTTTCCCTTTCTCGCTTTCTTTAAAAAAACATATTTAATATTTTGGAAACATCATCGAATTTTTTTTTTAATATTTTGGAAGCATAACCGATGGTTAAAACTGACATTTATAAAATTAAAGAATATTATTAGGAAAAGCTGTACTTTTAGAACTTTCCGTCCATCATCTTAAAGAAAATATTCACTTCAGGTCAATCAATGCCCGGAATGACTTCAAGGCTAATGAATATGTGATTTAATTGAAAATTTTAGAACGCTTTACCCATGGCGAACCATCTGGTCGCCAAAGGCGGCTAGTCTTCTATAAAACTCTTATTGCTCCCTCGTTCTCGGAGGCCCCGATCTATATAACCTATCTAACCTTTGTTACAAATTTAAGAAACAATATACGTTTCATTAGTATTACGTGATTTAATAGCGCTAGGGACCGTTCTTGTGCTCATAGAATCATATTTCCAAACAAAATATATTATATCCTATTTCATTTCTTCCGAGTAAGGAAAAAGAAAATTTGCCTCAATTATTAAATGAATGAGTTGCTCGTGAAAAAGGAATCCATGAGTACGGATCTAAATGAATGGAAGAAAAATTTGACTGAAAAGGAAAATGTTTCTTTTTTAAGAAGTTAATACTTAGCATTGATCTGACTTGCAACGGATTGTAGAAGATTTAAAAAAAAAAAAATTCATTTTATAATTTTTATTGATTATTTTATTTCACATCGGAATGAATTTTTAAAATTATGAGACGTTATTATGAACATGTATATAGTAATTTTGTCTGAAGTGTTTCAGTAAAATATTATCATGTACTGCAAAGATTATTTTGTACTGAGCCATTGTATATGTAAAAAGGACTTATAATCCAGCATTAGAATCATTTTCATAAAAAGAAAAATTCGACAATGTAGTGTTCTTGCCGGCCTCTTAGCATAGGGGTAGAGCGCCTTCTCCGTGATCTGTGTTTCCTGGATTCGAGTCCCGGTTCAGGCAGGGTTGTTCTTCCTCTGCTCTATCTGTGAGATGTGTGAATGTACCCTCCTGTAAAAAGGGGTTGTGCAATCGAATGAGAGCGTGAGTGGCAAAATCTTATCCTTGGCTCTAGATGGCGCTACTAAAACAAGAGATGCTCCCTATCGGCTTAAATCCTTGTCAGCGGGTTTGTTCAAGGGCAAGTGTTATAAGAAACATCAACTATTGATTCGTTACCAAAAATGTTTCGTAACATTAATCGATACCTTTATTTAGAAAACCGGTAATTCTTAAAATATGAGGTAACTAACTGGCACCCGGCGCATTGCTGCAACAAAGAAAAATAATTAGAATTGCAGTCCATGAATCATTTGGCAATGTTTTATCGAAATGGGATGATCGGTGCGGCAGTACATAAAATAAATGAATAAGTATTCGTTTTTGTATATTAGATTTGTGCATTCTTTTAGGATTGTAAAGTTTGGTGTTCTTTCAGGACGGTAATGAAAGGAATTATTTATAGTATCTCGCGATTCGTTTCATACTCGTTCAGAATTCTAAAATTTAGTTTTAGAAAATGTGATTAAAATATTTTCTTTTAAAATTGATTCAGCATAGAAAACATATTTATACCATAAAAACGTCAATAAAGTTGAAAAAATCATTTTTGAAAATGAAGTGGGTGCAACATTTTTGTATTACTTTATTTTTGGTAGTTATCGCTAAAAACTCTAACATTTAATTAAAATTTAAAAACCCCAGGGCCAGTCTCCCCAAAATGTCTTGCATCATCTGTAATGTAGTTGTTACCTCTGAGAATGCCTTGCATAATATTTGCGAGTCTCAGCGGCAGACTATTAACCTTTCACTTAGATTTGGCATTTCTACAGAATCTATTATCTCTTCGGCGAGTTATTTGGAGACAGTCCTTGGTCAATAGATGCGTTTAAGATTCAATTTTTTTTTTCCTTAATTTTTGATCATTGTACTGTGCCAATAACCATCCCGTAGGTGTAAACAATGACCTGACCCAATTTCATCGCCATCGGAGGAACGGTTTAGGAAGGCATAACAGACATACAACAGACATTCATTTTTATTTATAGAGATTATGAATGAGTATGAACATTTCATATAACATTTTAATACCATAACAACATCATCCTTATCATAACAACATTTCAATATGAATGAGCATTTCCCGCCCTTTTATAGATATTACTGCTATCTTTTCCTAATAAAGGCATAATTCAATGCTTACCCAACCACATGGAAACACATAGCATGTGTCACATTAGTATTGTTCAGATCACTGTTTTTATTCTTAATCATTGTGGGAGCACCCTAGGCCCAGGTGTATAGTACCCCCCAGATGGCTGGCCCTGAATATCAAGACCATCTATCTAATGAGATGGCCCCTTTTTTGAAATCTTTTAACAGTAGCAGAGATGGCTTGGTGCAATTACACATTATTTGAAACGCACAGGCACGTTAGAGGGAGCGAATGTGTTAACAGGTTCACTGCCACTGCCCTCGCCTGATATCAGCACTATCAATCTAATGAGATGACCCCTTCTTTGCTATCTTTCAACTGTAGTAGAGAAGGGGTCATCTAACAACATGGATGGTTTGGTCCCAGAAAAGAACGCAATCCTACGAGTTACCTCGTGGTTGGCAGTCAACGTGTTAAAAGAGAGATTACTTTGAAAGAAATCTAGGGACTTCCTTCACTGGTTCATCCAGGATCTCAGTGGTTCTGTGGTTTAGTTTAGTTTAGTTTAGTTATTATAACGTCCCATTTTGAAACAACGCTAGGGCTATTTTGGGTCGGATCTCGTCATTTAGGACCGAGGTCAGATGACAAGAAAGACACCTGAGCTGCCCCCACCCTCTCCACACCAATTTCAGGAAGTTTAGACCTCTACAGGTTTCATGCGCACCAGACCCGCTTACTCCTCCGTTCTTCGGTGGAATTGAGACCCGAGCCTGCAACCTTCCTGTTCCGAAGCCGCGACCTTACCACCAGGCCACCGCGGCCTTCACAGATTGTCATATATTTAAATGTGCTTTTTTTTAGTAATCGCGTTTACATCTTTCTGGAAGTATACATTGATAGACGATCGTCTTTTTTATCAGATCTTAGTAGGCACTGCATTGTAGGTGTTAAATTCTGACTATCAGTTCACTATCACCATTCACTATCAGTTTCAAACCTATTTTAGTGATTTTTTAAAAATTGTCTTCGAATGTAGTTTAGTTTAGTTATACTAACGTCCCGTATAGAAGCAACGCTACGGCTATTTTGTGACGGACCTCGTCATTTAGGACCGAGGTCAGATGACGAGGACGACCCCTGAGCTGGCACTCCCCTCTCCGCACCACACCACACCAGTGGAAGGATGTTCGGCCTGACAGATTGAACGTGCAAGAGATCCCTTACACGACGGTTCGTCGGTGGAATCGAGTCTCGAACCTGAAACCCTCCGGTTCAGGTCAATCCCTAAATAACCCGGGTGTTGCTACAAAATGGGACGTTAATATAACTAAACTAATAACTATTCGGTTGTGGTCGTTTATTGTGTTAAATTTATAGTTTTTCGGGAAAGACGCCATCTGGTGAGCATTTTGGAGGGTTTTTTGTTCTTTTCCACATTCCGTTAGCGAATTTTGAATATAATCCATTTACCAAATTTCGCAGCAATGCTCTCCTCCCTTAGCTTTGTAGGATGCAGTTTATAAGGGACATTTGATTTTAATCACCCCGTAGAAATTTTTCACATGAATTTTCAAAATACTAAAATATTTTTATTTATATGAAAATTTATGTAAAGGAAATTCATGTATGAAATATTTTATTTATAATAATAAAATACTTAGAATAATAAAATATGCTAAGATAAGATACTTATGTTTTTTTTAACTAAGTCAATAACTAATAAAAGAAATCATTTTTAACAATTTTCCTAAAAAATATTACGTGTTTTTTTTTAAATCAAATATAGCAAATTATAATAATGTTATAACAAAACAAAACAAAAAACCGCAAAAAGGAAAACATACAAGAAATAAAAATATTGTTGTTTGGGACAAAATGTTAATTAAAATATCGATTTAAGCAGTAACAGTGATTGCTTAAAATGACTTTTCAAGTCATGTGCCATTTAAATCATTGATCTACAACTCAATATTATTTCTAGGACTTTTGGAGAAAAGAAAAATTAAGAAAAAGTCCAATATGTGTGTTGTTTTAATATAAACATAAAATGTATTATTTTCAACCAAAATAGAAAAAATTTATTGATAATTTATAGGAATGAATGATAAATATTTTCTATATAATATTGATCTGTTATTACTTGTAATATTATATTTGATTCCTAGATGGCAGCACAGCTCCTTAAATTTACTTTTATATTGATACGCAAAGAACTGTGCTGCCATCTATAAAAAGTCTTACAAGAATGATTTTCAAATTTGGTATACTATTTTTACAGTAAATTTTAAATAAAAATATAAGGTTCATTAGTTACAATATTGACTATGTCATTTGCATATGGGAGTTACTATTTTTCAGTTTCAATCGATTCCAGATTTCATTCAGTTCATTTAAGAATATTTTAAAGAAAATTACGAGACAAAAAACGAATTTTGATTGTTGACTCAAAAGATGTTTTTGGCAGCATGTAAATGCGAAATGAAGATGGAAATTTTTTTTCCTTTAAAATAACACCTCATTAAAAATTATATGGAATAATCTATTCGTAGAATTACTATTGGTGATTTGATCCTTGTATGTATGTTAGATATTTTTTTTTAAAAACTTCATTCTAATTTTGGATTTTGAATATGTTTTGTTAAATGAAATAAAATGAAAATGCGACTTATTCGGAAATTCGAACTAAAGAAATGGATCTAAAATAAAATATAGATTGAAAGAAAAAAGAAGCGCTTCTAAAAATGGATGCATCAGTAAAGGATTGTTTTTTTTATTTAAATGAATTATTAATTACTGTTTCAAAAGATTTTAATTCCTTTTTAATATGATTTTGTTTTATTTCTTCAATATAAACATAATATTATATTGTAAATTATTATGCAAATGATACATCCAAATGCCCCATATTTTGTTCGTTTATTAAGATGGCTAATTTTTTAATATCATTTTTTAATGTATTAAAATTATTATTAATTTTATATTACTTAAATTATCGTTGTCTATTTTCAGTCGTGTATTGTAATTATTAAATATGAAAAAATAATTCTCTACTTTTATTTTTAAAACAAAAACCATTACTTTCGCAAGGATTGCTCTTTTTTTTTAAATTCAGTTTTTCTGAATTCAAATTTTTGCATCAGAGGGAATTTTTATTATGGACGCATCACCCAAATGTCATTGTAAAGCGCAATTAAGATATAAACTCAAATTTTGCGTTTCGTAGTGATACTAGTAATGAGAGCGAGTTCATTTGATGATGGTTTACTATTTCTGAATTGCTGCTGTCAAACTTAATTTAAAAGACAAGGAAAGGAGAAATAGCAGGAGATACAGACAGTCCAACGTATCTTCCAGAAAATTTAGCTACCGATGTTTTCGAAATCACAATGACCAGTAAACAAAAAAATTCCAAATGCCTGGAACAATGGTATTGGCTACATGTCTACATTTTTTAACAACCACTATAAATAAAAATGAATATTTGTCTGCATGTCTCTTATGCCTTCCTAAACTGTTCATCCAATTGCGATGAAATTCGGTGGACTTATCGTTTTCGCATAAGGGATGGTTACAGGCATAGTACAATAATCTAAAATTTTAAAAAAGTTCGAATTTCAACCGCATTTATTCAGCTAGGATTCATCTCTAAATAATTCGCCGTAGGAGACACAATAGATTTTGCATAAATGCTTAATCCAAGTGAAAGGTTCATATTTTGTAGCTATAGTACCCAAATGTCCCGCAAATTATTCTCAGAGGTAACCATTTAATTACAGATAATGCGAGAATTTTTGGGGAGACCAATAGTAGGGTTTTAATTTAATGGTATAAATATATTTTCTATGTTTAATCCATTTTAAAAGGAAATATTTTAATTTGAAAAATTTTAAATAAACATTTAATAAAATTTTAGCATTTTTTGCAGTCACTTCCGAAAATATTATAGTACAAATCATTCTGCACCCTCTTAGTTTTCAAAAAATTGTCTTTTCAACCCTATTACAGATTTTATAGTGTAAATATATTTTCTGCGTTTAATCAATTTCAATGTAAAATATTTTAATCGCATTTTCTAGCATTAAACTTTAGAATTCCAAATGAATTATGAAACGAATCAAGAGATACGATAACTAATTTCTTTCACTACCATTCTGAAAGAACACCCACTTTTACAATTCTTAAAGAATACACAAATCTTGTATATAAAAATGAATATTTGTTTGTTTGTATCTTATATACTGTCGTACCGTCCATCTTATTTCCATAAAACATTGCCAAATGATTGATTGACTGGGCTTAATATTATTGTTTTCGGCGGCAGCAACGCGACGGGTACCATCTAGTTTAAAATAAAATAGAAACATAATAATAATTGATTAATTCCAATGCTGAACAATAAGCAGCATATTTAATTCAACAATTGTGTAACAAATTTTTTTAAAATAAAGTCTTCCACGTGTAAAGCATTTAAAGACAGCGGTAAATATTTTATTACACTGAATACGCTATAGAGCAGCTAAACGTTCGAGTAAATTAACTTTAAGTTTATACTTTCAACGACCAAAAAAATATATTTAAAATATAAATTATATTTTAAAATTTTGTTAACAGGGAATTCGAAGAAACAAAGGAATAACATTTCGAATTCGAAATTATTGGTTATCCAAGGTTTACTGCATTAAAATATTTCATAAATCATACATTTTCTCCCCCACTTTTACAATGTTTTTATAGCAATTTCTGAAATTTAAAAAATGTCCTTCCTTTTTTTTTAATTCAAAAACTGTAGGTGACGATGCTCCAGATTATTTAAACGCAGGGTGAAATATTATAGACAAAAGTCAGTTTTTGATACCATTTAAGGTCTTATGTAATGTATTTATAGGTAATAGAGTATTGAATAGTAAATGCCATCCTTGAAATCTTCTCATTCAAAACATTTTCTTCATTAAAAAATAACTGATTGATATTAACTTCCCGAAATTAAATCTAGATATGACATATGCTACCTCTAATGAATATTCAAATAAACCCCTACACTATCAAAATTGCAATAACATGGGGATAGATTTGAAAGTGGCATGCTTTTAAGGTATTCAACTACTTTAAAAACACTGGTTATCGCCCCCATTGGCGATTTTTTTTTCATTGTTATTTCTTGTAGTTCAGACATTTCTATTCCCAAAACAGTTTTCTTTTCTAGGAAAAGGAAGTACTGACATCTTATCCAGGGGAATTTTAAGCAAAACATATTTTGCAGCTAAAATTTGTCTTCCATTTTCTCAGAACATTAATTTTCATAAAAAATCTCCGCCGCTAACATGATATCTCAAAAATTAATAGGGGTATTTAGATAAAAATAAATTCAGCGCGTGTTTTAAAGAATATGGACAATTAAATGAACCCAAAGTTTGATTGTCGGTGAAATACCTTTTTCCTTTATAGGAGTTTTCAGAAAATTTAAACTGTGAATTTATGGAAAAAATGCATATATACGTATTTTTTTAACCATCACTTCTTTGCATCTCAAGATTTTTCTTAGAGTTTGGTTCCTTAGATTCATCATTATATTCTAAAACTTGTGTACAAAGGAAAATAGGATGGCTGCGTTACTATTTTGCGTAGAATGTCAACCGTTTTGGTTCCATTTCATTAAAATCTACCAGTTTTCCTATTTCTCAAAATATATGACATTTTCAAATAATTTTTGTTGTATTTACAGTATTTTATATTTTAATGGACAATACATCTAAACACCATAATTTTAAATAGTTTTTAAAAAATCCAATTAATTTTCTTTCCTTCGAATGTAATCAGATACGTTGAAATCTTCAATCCAATTAGAAATATAACGGTGTTTTTGTTTTGAGCGTGAATTTTGTGTGAATTTTTTCAATCCAACTATATTTTTTTAATAATATTTCTTCCAGAAAAGCCCATATGCTGTATTCAAATAAATTTCTCGTTCCTTTAACACTAAACATGGCCAAACCATGCCCGCCAGACGCTCGACTACTGTGGTTACGCACGGGGCGTAGTTTTTTCAGACCGACAGCTGCGTAAGGATTCATTACCGATTTTCACTACTGTCTCAATCCACGCTTCAGACAGTCGATGTCTTGGAGGTCAAAGGTGTTAACCCCTCTCTCCCCAATTATCTTGCAGAAAGGGGTGGAATTCTCGTCCGTTGAACCCCAAACCGACTTTGAGACAACGGGGAAAAAATGCCCTAATTTGCAGCTCTGCTCGCGTTATTTACCTGCCTGGTGATTAAACTGAAATTGAGATGTTGTCTGCTTGTGGAGAGTCACTGATGTTTGTGTTTTACAGAGTTAGAGGGACGACCCAGGTAGCCCAACCGGTTACGCGATATTGTACAATGTTGTGCGATATTATGTGATCAACTATATTCCACATTAAACAATATTAGGAATATTGTTCAATGTCATACAATATTGTAAAATATTTGTGCGCTACTAGGGGAACAATATGGTGTGATATTAAACAATATTGCGAATATAGATCAATGTCATACAATATTGTACGATATTTGTGCGCTACTTAGGGAACAGTATTGTGCGACATTATATAATATTAAATAATATTCCACAATGCGGATAATATATAACGTGGACAAATAATATTCCACAACTAAAGTGGTTTTTACTGATATTGCTATTCTCTTCAAGAAATATTAAAATGTTTTTACTGATATTGCTCTCTTAAAGAAATATTAGTGTTTTTTACTAGTATTGTCTTTAGACTGTTCTGTTAACCCTTTATTTATCGAACTATGTTGCCATCCATTTTTGCACCAGTCGTTTAATTTTCTTGCAGAATAAACCCAAAAAAAGAATGTAATTAACAAAAATATCTTAATTACTTTAATTATTAATTAACTATTTTTAATTCCTACTTTTATCTCATATTAACTTAATGCTATCTGTGTTACATTTTCCCTGTTCTTTAGAGCACCATCAGCAAAAAGAGTCATAGAATAAAGATATAAGCTAGATTTAAAGGGTACTTTCAAGTACAGTCAGTAAATAAAGGATTAAAGAAATAATAAGGCGGTATTTTCAGATATTGTCTTTAGACTGTTCTCTTAAAGAAATATTAAAGTGTTTTTTACTGATATTGTATTTAGACTCTTCTCTTAAATTATTACTGATAGTTTAAGTCTCTTATTTTTACTGATATTGTCTTTAGACTGTTCTCTTAAAGAACTGATATTGCCTCTAGTATGTCTTCTTAAAGAAATTTTAAAGTGGTTTTTACTTATATTGTCTTTAGACTTTTTGTTACTGCCTTTATATTATATTACTGATATTGATACAGATATTACTGATACTATATTATATTAAACAAATAAACTCTCGATCATTTTATCACTTAATAGGGATGAAAACGTAACAAAAGACGGGAGGCTCAAATGAAAAAAAAATGAGTGGTGAAACGAACGTTCTACTTTAATAACCTTTTGACATTGCCGTCAGAAGCAACAAAAAGTTATAACTCGAAATGAATATCGCCGCTTCTGCGTATTGCAGACCCGTCACAGGGCTTAAAGAGCAAAAGAGAGTTTAATAGTAAAAAAAGAAAAAAAAATCCGGGAGGGTGCTCTTTGCAAAGACGCGTGTTGTGCACGCGTCGGCCCGCGTCTAGGCTCCAGTGGTTGCGGCCCCCAGATGTTGAGAGATACGCTTCCAGTCTGCTACTTTGCGAGGGGAGGGGGGTGGCAGAGAAACGCGTGTTTCGCACGCGGAAGCTAACCTCCATCAGTGATTCGCCTCAGGTAGATTCGGTCTCGATGCGGGATGAGTTCAAAAAGTAATTTACAAAGTCCAGTCACGGAGTCCGGGTGACGCAACCGGAGAAAGTCAGCCCTAAATGATGCTCACTGGATAAACATGGGCAAATGAAAGTGATTAGAACTGTGATAAGAATTGAGGGAACAGAGAAAGGAAAGTGGTTAACATTGAAATGATTTCTTTACGTTTATGAAAAGTTGAAAGAAAAAATGAAAGTAGTTGGTATTGAAATTATTCCTTATGTTTATAAAAATTGAAAGAAAAAATGAAAACACTAAACAATTAAATAATTTCTGATTTATTTACAAAAATTGAATGAAAAAATAAAAGTAGTTGACATTGAAATAATTTCTTGTGTTTACAAAAATTGATAAAAAAAAAAATACAAGAGTATGGGTTATCGTAATATTTTCAAGCTCGATTCATTATTGTAAAGATGGCATGGATTCTGTTTCTCATTTATGTTAAAATCACAGAGCTTTAAAGTCTGAGATTTTGATGGGTGTGAAATCGTATTATCACTTAATTGAAATCAGATGTTTCCATTGCCACAGTGAACCAACTGGTCACCAATGTAGTATATCAACAATTTGATAAAATTAGTCACCAGCATTTTGTTCGCTTCATTTCCGCTGCTGCACCTTCAAGTAAGTGAGTTCTTGATACAATATTGGGCAATTCTTATAAATCGCAACTCAGGGTGTTTCAAAAAAATGTGGACAAAATGAATAGATCTGTCATAAAATAAGAAGTAAAAATCGCTTAGGAACAGAAGGTCGCAAATACTTGTAGAGGATGCTAGAGCCACGAGAGGGCGTTGTTATACAAACACGAGCTAAGCCAATGTTCCGTTAACATGTGGGCTGGCATTGCAGGATATTGTTTACTTGGTCCTACATTATCCCAGATATACTTAACGGTTCCGTTTATCTAACATTCTTGCAAAAGGTTCTGTCAGAAATGCTGACTGGTTTTCCGATGCATTCGATTTCAACACGACGGAGCTCCAGCACATTTCAGCACAGACTTCAGACCACATCTGCAGGCTAATTGGATGGGTCATGGTGGACTAACCGCATGGCCACCACGATCACCAGACTTGACTCCCTTGGATTTTTCTTATGGGAATTTTTAAAAGGACTTGTGATTGACCTGTTGCAACACCGGGAGACTAGGTAAGACGAATTGTCGTGGCAACAAGATGCGTTCGAGATGCACCTGGTATATTAGAAAAGGTGCGCCATTCAATCCAATATACATGCCAGACGTGTCTCGATGCATCTGGCAAACACTCTGAGCATCTCTTGTAGGCTCAACATTTGGCGTGCACTAGTCGCAAGTAAGTGAGTCATTACCGATGAAATGATCTGCATTGGTCTCTTCTCTTTGTATTATGTATTATTTTGTACATTGTAGCGGCTCCGGATCACAGTAGCGATCCTCTGTTCCTATGTAATTCTTGATCCTCTTTGTATGACGTATCTACCATGTCATTTTGCCCACATTTTTTGAAACACCCTGTATAAAATTTATATAATGTAATCATCAATCCACAAAAATGTGGCATAGAAATTTTTAAGAATACAGTAAAAGTTCTTTATTCGCGGGGTATATGCTCCGTAAATATGCCGCGATACAGAAACCGTGAATATGGAATGCTCATTTATAGGGGATTATAGGGGATACGTTCCTAGGTGACAAAATAAAAAATAAAACAAATATATAAAAAATCAATTTACTTGAAGTTTTTAAACATTTTGATTCATTATCTTATGGTTCAGGCAATGGTTTGAAGAATTTTGTCATTTTCTCTTGCTTGGCAGTTTTTAAAAGCCCCTTCCATTCAGACTGATACGCAGCAGTCACAGTAGCCATTTGTCTCTTAAAAATAAGACTCCGTTCCATAGACGTTCATGAAGAAATCGCAAAGCTCATTTGCCATTCTTAAACCTTCACTAAGACTTTTCAAATGAAATGTCACGTTTCCAGTGCTTGCTGAAGCCTCTTCTTCAATGGGCTGTGAATTGAACATTTCCTCCAAGTCGGTTTCAGTCATTTTGCGATTCAAGCAATACCTGAATGTCACTTGATTCTATCTGTTCGAGCCCATCTCGTCCTATTCCATTCGCGATTTCGGCTATGTTTGCATTGAACAACATACTTCAGACAAAGTTGTAAGAAGATCTATTTTTTTTTTTTTATTAATCCATTTGACGGCATTTACAAAGGATATTGGGTTGGATACCTATCGGAATCCTTTTATTATTATGTACGTACTTATTAGATCCATGAATAAAAAATTTTTTAACCGCGCTTATAGGAATTGGGTCGCCTTTTTTAAATCCATGAATAGTGAAAACGCGAATGAAGGAAGCGCGAATAAGGAGCTTTTACTGTATTTGCCATGTTTTAAAGACTACATATTGCAGCTGTTTCCTAATTTCATTATGGCGTCCAGAGTTACTCTTCCATGAACGTAGAAGAATTTTTCGAACTGATGATATATATATATATATATATATATATATATATATATATATATATATATTCATTTTCTTTTAGTAAAATCTAAAATTTCCTGTACATATTTCTACATGTGTAACTGGGGCTGCGGTAACCTGGTTGGTCGAGAGGCAGTCTCGTCATCGAAAGGTCGCGAGTTTTGTCCTCGTCTCTGCCAAAACCGCCGTGTTGGCTCATGGCAGTTGGGGCACGTTCAGTTCTGCAATGTTCAGCAAGTTCCCATAACAAACGATACCTCTGAGGGTACTGAATCAGGGATGAGCCGGTCTCTGATTCGGGTCTCAATTCTGACTTGCGGATGGATAAATAAGAGTATGAAGGAATTCAACCACCCCTTAAAAAGGATTGTGTTGTGTGTGTTCGAGTAAAGTCGTCTTTTCATCTGAACGGTGCTCGTTAACAACAAAAGGCGCACACTTCTGCTTTCATTCGAAAAAACTAAATCTCATTCGGCTTGGTATGACCAAGTGGCATTAGACCCACCACCACCACATGTTTAACTCTGTGCAAGATTCTTATATGTTTGTTGGATAATACTATCTA
Organism: Argiope trifasciata; assembly: GCA_026543055.1. Taxonomy (NCBI): domain Eukaryota; kingdom Metazoa; phylum Arthropoda; class Arachnida; order Araneae; family Araneidae; genus Argiope; species Argiope trifasciata. The sequence continues at coordinate 14,361 of JAPMOQ010055941.1, forward strand.
ATCCTATCAAGATTATTTTCAAAAAATCCTTGAAGCATACTTGAAGAGAATTTTAAGTAAAACATATTTTTTAACTAAAATTTGTTTTTTATTTCAATTTTAATTTTCATAAAAATTATGATAGCATGATATAAAAATTCTGTTAACAAGATACCTCAAAAACTTATAGAGGTATTTACATAAAAATTACAGTGTGTGTTTTAAATGATTTGGACAATGAAATGAACCAAAGGTTTTATTGTTGATGGAATTTTTTTATTTATAGATGCTTCTAGAAAAATTAAGTTGTGGATTTAAGGACAAAATGCATATATTTTTACCCGTCACTTCTTTTCATCTCAAACTTTTTCGTGAATTTTGGTTCATTTCCTTCATCATTATACTCTATAACTTGTGTACAAAGCAAAATAGGATTGCTGCATGAGAATTTTGTGTAGAGTTTTCACCATTTTGGTTCAATTTCATTAAAATTTACTACAAATTTTCCTATTTCTCAAAATATATTAAATTTACGAATAAGTGTTTTTGTATTTATACAGTTTATAATTGATAATACATCTAAAAACCATAAATGGTTTTTTAACATTTTGTATGCCACGGCATTTTTCAGAAATCTGACCTAAAATGACGCTCACTCATTTGAACTCATTTTTATAGCTGTATTTTTTAGTTCTTTTTTTAATAAATTTTCTCTTCACGCAAGCCAACATTGATTTTTTGTTCTTTTCCCAGAAGCCACCTATCGATATGAGCACTGATATACCACGAGTTTATTCGTAGCTGCACAAAAATGGCATAGTACGAGATAACTCGTCCCAGAAAAGAGCACAATCTACGAGTTATCTCGTAGTTGGCAGTCAACGTCTTAATAAAGACGACTTAAAAACGTTTGGTGTTAAATGGATAAAATTCGGTCTACGGTCTTTACATCCAATTCGTAGATCTCCATCAAATTTTGAGCGAAATCTATTTTGAGAAAGTCTACTTTTCGGTTGTTCGAATATGTAAGCATTCTGTTTATTAAACTTATTATTTTATACTTATTAATCAATAAGTAGAAAATAACGAGAACTCGCTGAATGAAATTTGGTATCTATAGTATGTATCTATATCTATAGTGTAGGCATTTTTGAAAATGTTAATCTAAATTTTAACAAGAGATTGACTATTTGTTGGTCTTTTTGAGGAAAAAAATACATGACCACGATAATTCTCGTAGTTTGCAGTCAACCTGTTGAAAATTTCAATTTTTCAAAAATTTTCCTTCGAACTTAGTCAGATACTTTAAAATTTAGATTTTTTCCCCCTGAAATTACGACATTATAGACTTCGTTTACTTTCCAAAGGCACACGAAACTGAAAACAACCTGCAAATCCAACGCATGGCGCCATGCGTTTCCAATTGATTCCACAAATGATAAGCGTCTGTTGAAACGCCACGCTGTGATCACCCAGATGTGACCGCACCATCCCTTTGTTCGGTAATAGTGTTCCAATAGGCACATCCCTCCCCCCCCCCTCTCCTCAGGGAATGGAGTCACGCCCTCTTTTATGGTAGCCGATGAAGTCACTGCTGATAGCGTAACGGGTCAATTACAACGAATGCATCTCGCTCAAGTGGAGAAATTAATTAGAGGCCAGAGTGTCATTCTGTCATTGTCATCAGTTTTACTGTCTCTGGAGTGACTCTTTCGAAAGTCAGTGGTTGAAAGGGGGTAGAAAATTTTTGAATACGATTCGCATGAAATTAAATTTTGAATCAAAAAGTGTTGACAGTTCAGTGAAGTTAATAAAACATTCAATTGATTTTCCATTACCTGTTTTATCATAGGGTTTAGTTTAGTTATAGGCCGGCGTCCTGGCATAAGGGTAGAGTATCTTCCCCATAATCTGGACTTCCCGCGTTCGGGCATGGCTGTTCTGTGTTCTATATGTGAGATGTATAGATGAGACCCCCTGTAAAAAAAGGTTGTGCAAGCGAATGTGTGTGTCACCTTCCTTTGAGCTAGAAGTGAGACTTCTTCCCTCTGGGGTTTTTACCCTCAGAAGCTACTGCACCCCCTTTCCGTGGAAACAAGAACACGACATCATCATCAGTTTAGTTATATTAACGTCCCGTTTTGAAGCAACACTAGGGGTATTTGGGGACTGATCTCGTCAGTTTGAACTGTGGTCAGATAATGAGGTCGACACCTGAGCTGGCACCCCCTTCTAAACACCACGCCAGCGAGAGAACGTTCTGCCCCGACGACACCAAACCCGCTTGCAAGGCGGTTTTTTGGTGGAATCGGGATTCGAACCTGCAACCCTACGATTTCGAGGCATGGTCTTACCATTAGGCTACAAAGGCCTATTTTTTCATGGGGAGTAATAAAATAAATCATTGATGAATGATCATATTCTAGTAGAATTTGAACGGGTTTTTTTTTAAACTTTTAGGATTTCTTTAATTCACAATCTTGAAATATATCTCGTCTTCATTGACGGCAAAATATTGCTACGATGCCTTCTTGATATTGTCCGATATTCTGAATATCCTACAATATCATTGCAGCACTGTAGCAACATTGTATGATATCTTATATCATAGAAACTTTGTACGATATATGATCATAGCAGCATTGTATGATATATCACTGCAACACTGTATGATATCTTATAATCATAGCAGCATTGGGCGATATATCTTACAATGTCATTGTGCTAATATGAAGTTGACAAATAATTCAGTCCCTTATTACCTTGGTGTAATTTGTTTTCCATCTTGGTGAATGAGAATTTAATAAAATTAAACTAAATTAGCGATATTTCAGTGAGAGTAATTTTGTAACGATTCAAATCATAGGATTTATTGCGAGCCAGTATAATCTAAACTGAAAAAAAAAAAAAAATTGAAACACAGCGACGAATCAATCAACAGCTTTCCTACGAAAAGAAAGTGGATTAATTATTTCTTTAGAATTTCGAAGAATAAATTATTTCGTTTCACAATGCTTGGAAGACTTTAATTTTTAGAAGAAAAAATATTGAAATAAAAAAAATGGGAAAACTTACAAAGGTTTTCAACTAAAAACAAATTTGCTAAAAGACTTCCGCGAAACGGTTTGTCATAAAGTTTTAGAAATACGTTATCTACCTTTTCCTAGTTTTAATTGTATTTCCTTATTGGATAGTAATAAAAATATTCAAATATTAGGGGCGCATGGATAGTGGCTATAATTAAGTTCATATATTTTCATTATTTCCATACACTATAGCTATACTGATTTTTAAAAAAAATTACAAGAAATGTGATTATTTTAGAACTTTGAAAAATGTATTGATAGTATGCTTTAAAAATTAAGACGTAATAACTTCCTTTAATTCAAAGTTTTTTTTTTTTTTTTTTTTTTTTTTGTGCAACAGAAAAACGTTGATTCGTTTTAACTTCGTAGTTATATGAAGAAAATTTAGGATCGAAATTAGTTCACTCTCATCAAAAATATTTTAGTTGCTATTTACAGCCAATAGAGGGCAGCACATTGAAAAATCGCAGCAACAGACTGTTTTCCATTCTTCAAATAATCGAGGCCCTCTTCAATTTCAATGAGCTTATAAACAACATCTTGGAAAACGAATAAGACCTCTATATTTTTTATACACAATCTCGATGTTTCTATTTCATCTAAATATAATTTTTGTAACTGTAAGGATGATAGCATTTTCTGCTAAAAAAGTACTCCAACTGGTTTTTAATAAATCAGGGCTCTTGTCTTCAAGTACAATGCCTTCCAATTTATGTAATAAACTTATGAGTGTGTCGAATTAAATTTCAACTTTCTATTATTCGACAACGAAATTTATCTTGGATTTTTCAGATTAATTGGAATACACAAACTGATAAAATGAATTATTATTCTCTATTAAGTAGTTAAAAAAATATTAAATCATAGTGACTCACATTTGCAAACTTTAAATTACTTTTTTCGAAAACTTAATTTTAAGTGACTTTTATTACACTTATAGTATTGAGAAAATATTGCAGTCATTAAAATATTCGAAATGGAAAATTTTATGAATGAATTTGAATGAAATTTCGATCTCTTTGAATTCGTAAAACATTTTTGCCATTATGTCCGTCAGTTAATCTACAGTGGCTCAAAAAAGTGAGAGTACTCCTTACTTTCACTTGATAAACCCAACTTCGAATATAAATAACACATTACCGAGAAGTACAAACATGTTTTTATTTTTACACTTAACAAATGGTTTAATTTAAAGTAAAAATAAAATAGAATCAGCGAAAAACTTTTAAACTGAAAGATTTTAGCATTTTCAGTAAACATGCGCAAATTTTTGCCTCAAAAAATTGAGAGTACACCAATGAAGTTTTTGTAATGTCTCGCTTATAAAGAAAGTGTCAGTATTTAGTTGCACGTCTTTTGGCTTTTATAATGACCTCGAAACGTCGTGGACCAATTTGACCAATTTTTGGTGGTATTTGAAGATATTTTACCAATTTTTCTCGCAACACTTGCTTTAAAAAGTTTTGTGTTTTATTTTGTGCTTTTCTACTACTTTTTCGAGTATGGCCCACGAACATTCAACGGCACTGATGTGAGGGTACCGTGGTAGTGTGTCTAATTGCTGTTTACCATGAAAAACACTCCATATTTAGTTCGTTATGAGCATTCTGTTTGGGGTCGTTGCTCGACTGGGTAAAAATATGTTAAAATATCTTCAAATACCACCAAAAATTGGTCAAATTGGGCCACGACGTTTAGAGGTCATTATAAAAGCCAAAAGACGTGCAACTAAATACTGACACTTTCGTTATAAGCGAGACATTACAAAAACTTCATTGGTGTACTCTCAATTTTTCGAGGCAAAAACTTGTGAATGTTTATTTAAAATGCTTCTAAAATTTGTCAGTTTTGAAGTCTTTTGTTGATTTTTCTTTATTTTTACTCTAAATTAAACCATTTGTTATGCGTAAAAATAAAAACATGTTTGCACTTTTCGATAATGTGTTATTTATATTCAAAGTCGGATTTATCGTGTAAAAGTAAGGTGTGCACTCACTTTTTTGTATCTGTGTCAAAAAGAACCCAAAGCGCTTTGAACTAAACGAGATGAAACTTAGTATAAATCTGATTTGAGTATACAAATTTCGAGTACAATCCTTCCAGAGGACGTTTATCTGTCTGGTTGTTTAAATATAATACGATACCTATAAAATGAAGAGAGCCAGATGGATAAAATTCCGTTCATATATTTAAGGAATACAACTACGTTAAAAGCATTGTTTATCGACCTCATTGGCGCTTTTTTTGCTGTTATTTCTTGTAATTCAGACTTTCTTCTTTCCGAAACAGTTTATCTTTTTTTAAAAAAAGGAAGGCATGAACCATCATCCAGGGTTGCCTATTTTTCTGTCAAAATTTGTCTTTAATTTCAATTTTTTCAAAACTTTCATTTTCATGAAAATTCTCCACCTTTAACACGATATCTTAAAAATCTATAAATGAATATGCTTACAAATTTCAGCGTATATTTTAAATAATATGGCCAATGAAATGAGCCTAAAGTTTGATGGTTGGGGAAATACTTTTTCATTTATAGGTGCTTTTATGAAAATTTAAGTTGTACATTTATGGAAAAAACGCATATATATGTATATTTTTGCCAATAAATTCTTTGCATTTTAAAATGTTTCTTAGATGTGGGTTCATTTCATTCATCATTATATTCTATAACTTGAGTACAAAAAAACAATAAGATTGCTGTGTTACAATTTTGTGTAGAGTGTTAAATTTCCTTAAAATTTACTACAAATTTTTCTATTTCTCAAGACATATTACATTTTTAAATAATTGTGTTATATTTATATTGTTTCATTCGGTTGAGAAAAACGCGTATATAACGCAAATTCGAATTTGAGATACGATCGAACGAATGTCAAGTATAAGCAGTATCAGTAAAAATGCCAAATTCAAGCCATAGATTCATTTTATTAACTGTCACATTTCAATGTCGTGTAGGCATTCTGTGAGATAAAAACTTTATTATAGAGCGAGTGAGAAAATTTTGAGGACAGCACTTCCCTGGTTAAAATATCATGATAATCTATTCCTCTTTCTACAAAGCTAAATGCAACTTTTGAGGGATTTTTTATCTTAAAAATCTGTATTTTATTTTATTTTAGATATTTAACTTTAATTAAGGAATAATGACGAGTAATGGCACACCCTATTATACCTAATCTGATTTGTTTAAAAGATGCCGGTAGGAAGTCTGAAAACAGATTCAAGACCTGATTCTACCAAAGACGTGAAGCTTAGCATACGCTAAATTCCTCAGAAATAAAAAAAAATTAAAAGATTCATAATTTTTTTTTGTTATTGGCTACTAAAGCACTCGGGGTTTAATACATCAATGTGAAATCGGGGTCATATTTTCTAATTTGATAACTATTCATAGATCGTCGGTGCAGAATGATTTTTTGAGATAAATTCTTTAAAGAAATACTGCCTATTGCAATGGTGATGTTTTTATAAAGGCGCATGACACGCTTTTCCAAATTTTTCTGAAGTGGACGTAGATTTTTTTTTTTTTTTTGCATGCCCTGGCAAAACAAAATGTGCAATCGTATTCTACTTAGCCAGCTTAATTTTTTTTAAAAAAATGTAATTACTTATTTAAATTTGTGGTGAATCTAATCTGATAAACTAATCTGAAATTGCATAACATAACGAATGATTTTGCGGTAAGTGTAATAGCAAATATTTATCATGTTAATTCATTCTAATATGTTATACATTATTAGGAAAACATGAATAAATATCTACTGCAGCTTATGACTTGCATAGTCAACGAAAACGAAATTTGATTGATACAACTCTTTCTTTTTCTCTTTTGTCAAAATAATTATGATTTTAAAAGTGACCTCTTGCAGTTGCTCGATACGTTCTAAAATGCATTCCTATTTAATATAATTATTTCAAGTCACATTCTGCTTTTAAAAGAACGCATATGTATAAAAAATTTTAATTATGCACATGGAAATGATCATTGATACCCATACCTTCAACAGTTGATACTTCGATTTAGAAAAACCGAGTTGTTATTACGTTTTCTTATAAAATAAATCGCATCAAAACGTTGTATTAAAAAAATGTTTTCTGTAAGCATTTTAATTATGTTTTGTTTCCCATTTTTCTTTTCTACGACTTTATTACAAATATTATCTATACTTATAATAAAGCTTAATGTGTGTGTGTGTGTGCGTGTGTGTGTGTGTGTGTGTGTGTTGGCGCTCTACAGGGCAGACCATTGGACCTACAGCTACCAAATTTGGTACATGTATACCTTGGAGGTCCGGAACGTGCACCTCGTGGCCCTTTTTTTGACTTTTTAATTAGAATTTGAATTAATTAAAATTTAAGCGAAATTTCGACGTTTTTTCGCTATAACATCGGAAAATATCATCGCACAAACATGATTTTTACATCCATTTAAAGATTAAAAAAATTAGCCTTCTAATGGTATCAGTGTTTTAATACATAACTTAAGCTTCTATTTTTAACGAATTTTTAAAGAAATATTTTAACCATGTTCTTTTTTATCACGTGACTGGATAAAATGAAAGAAATCAATGACGGAAGTTCAAATAAAAAAAAAAAACTATCATCGTAAATCAAATATAAAGAAATGCAACTTTTAGCATGTGACTGGATAAAATTAAAGAAATATAAAATGTGATATTTTCTTTAAAAAATAAATGCAAAGCAAAGGTTTTTATAATCGTTTGCAATATCTATATCATTAACTCAATAAATCTTCTTTATTTACGGTAAACCTGATTGAATTTAGACAGGATACGCATTGAAATTCTGACTTAATGGCATATTTATGTAATCGTTTGCAATATCTGTATCATTAATTCAATATTTTTTTTCCTTTCTCGCTTTCTTTAAAAAAACATATTTAATATTTTGGCAACATCACCGAAAAAAACATTTTTAATATTTTGGAAGTATAACCGTTAATTAAAACTGATTGATTTATAAAATTAAAGAGTATTATTAGGAAAAGGTGTTCTTTTTGAACTTTTCGTCCATCATCTTAAAGAAAATATTGATTTCAGGCCAATCAATGCCCGGAATGATTTCAAGGCTAATGAATATGTGATTTAATTGAAAATTTTAGAGCACTTTACTCATGGCGAACCAGCTGGTCGCCAAAGGCGGCTAGTAAGAAATATAGCAAAAAATCTTACTGAGGTCTTTTATTATTACCTTTTATTAATACAGTATATCAAATGTCTTCTTTAAAAAACGAAGCATTTGCAGTAAGTTATCATGCATCATGTACTGAAATTGAAATCTTATAATCATCTTATGTACATATTCTTTACAGTGATTTTGCCTTTTTCAAGCAAAAAAAAAAAAAAATGTCTTCCATAAAATAACTAATTTAAATATCTTCGACACATTTTTTTCGATCATTTTCTTATTGAAATTTTTCATTATTATTGTCTGTAATTATGAAATACGCACTAAATAGTGCTAAATACACACTAAATAATACTAAATCCATGCCAAATAATACTAAATGCATAGTAAATAATACTAAATACATACCAAAAATACTAAATGCTTAGTAAATAATACTAAATACATACCAAATAATACTAAATACATAGTAAATAATACTAAATACATACCAAATAATACTAAATGCATTGTAAATAATACTAAATGCATAGTAAATAATACTAAATATATACCAAATAATACTAAATACCTAGTAAATAATACTAAATACATACCAAATAATACTAAATACACACTAAATAATACTAAATACATGCCAAATAATACTAAATACTTTCTAAAGAATTCTAAATACTTACTAAATAATACTAAATACATGCTAAATACTTACTAAATAATACTAAATACATGCTAAATACTTACTATATAATACTAAATACTAAAAACATTGGGAAAAAAAGTTCCTTTCTGGACTTCAAATACTGGAGTAGAAATACTTCAAAATACAGAGGAAAAATATAGTTAAGTATACAAGTGACCAATGATCAGAAATCATTCATTACATCTCCCATCATATACAACATGCTGATATTTAAAAACTCAGCTTCTTTTCAAGAAATATCTGTAAGTCTTTCAACCGCACTCCGTTCTGCGTTTCTCCAAGCATATCAATCATGGGAAAAGATAACAATTTCATCACGTTCACCTAAAAGGTGGAAAAACAGGATACAAACAACTTGCGGTTAAGTGAAATAAATATTAATGAAAAACCCGGAGTTTTCCCACACAGATGACATCCCTGACCCCACTTCAAAACACACCTTTTAACTTTAGCTTCTGTATAATTATTGATAAACAATAGTTAGCGATGCGATTTTATCAGCTTGCTCGATGTAATCGAAGTTAAAAGCTCTCATCCTTTCCTCTGAGGGGACTACCCTCGATTCTCCTCAGATTGATTTTTGTACAGGTTTCCACAATATTTATATCGATCCCTAAAGCCTTTATATTCTTTAGCTGATATCAAGATTTCTAAAAAAAAACTAAGATATTGATAAACTTTTTGTAGAGAAAAAAAAATGCTTTAGTTGATATCTTCAAAAAAAAAAAAAAAAAAAACTTTAAGATATTGATAAATTATATAACTTTTTGTAGAATTAAAAAAAAATCTTTGCTAAATTATCGATTAAACTGATTGGTGTTTTTTTTTTCTGGAAATTGTTAATCAAAATACAGCAAAATGTGTAACAGTTTTGTCGAAAATGATGACAGAGCTCGTAGAATTTTATTAGAAATTACAAATAAAGCTGCTTGTGAAATTAGCTGTCCATCAGAAATTTCGAAAAATAATACTAATATTAGTTATGATACTAAAAATAAAATCGAGATCAAAATTCAGAGACAAAACTCTGATATGTAATCATTTCGGAGTTCATTCTGAGTAATCAGTAAATATTAGAAAAAAATATTATATATAATGCTATTGATGAACATGCAATAGCCATCATTTGCCTTATTTATTAGTATTATTTCTTTTCTTTACTTTATAGAATACAATTTATGTGGCGGCTCTCCACTGGGAAAGGATTTTTGTTCCTTTATTTATTATTATTATTGTAAATTTATATTTTAAAAAGTGGTGGCAACACCCCTTGCTTCTTTTAAAGTTTTGATTATTTCATGAATATGTAATTGGTTGAGTAGTATTATATTTTATGGTAAACAATTTGTCTTCAATCAGAACTCTGAGAAGTGGTATTCTTTAGGAAGCAATAAGAACTATTAGTTCTGAAAGAATGAATCATTTTCTTCTGTCATCTGCTGGTTATTCTTTTTTAAGCAATTTTTGCGAAAACGAATTCTGAATTCCAAAGAATGAAAAAGGAAGAAGGTCTATGTTTATTTTAATGAAACTTTTTTCCACATCACGGAGTTGGCCAGTTCCGATGTGAGATGGAGCCGAAATTAATTATGTTAAGGTGTAGGGCAAATCTGCCAGCACTACATTTATTATCTTATTGAATACATTTTCCATTTTATGTAGTATTAATTGGAAAATATTAAACAATGTTTTTATATTTACGTTCAATTTTAAATATAATTTGCATCTTGTTCTGGAATTTCAGATTAATTTTGCAGAATACTTTTCATCTTTCATTTGAAATGTTACTAATCTATAAAGCAAATTAGTTTTTTATTTTATTCACTTTATAATGAAATGATGCATTTTAAAATGCACAAAAAACACAAGTAACTGTCATCACGATTTCCAATAGAGATGTCAACAAATTGAATCAAAAATAAAGCCAAGCTGTGAATACCTGTTGCAATTTTGTATACTTTTTTATTTTGTTGTTATGCGAATAGCAAATAACATTAAACACATTTCAATCATTTTTAGACTTAATACAATTTCTTAAAAACAATTGCTTTATACATTTTTATTTCCACGACTACAGCAATTTTTTTTGAATGATTCTGTTATTTATTTGTTATTAAATCAGCTTGAAAATTAATAAGAATTTCCAATTAAAACAAATTTAATAAATACATGAACATCGCATTTTTTTAATCAGGTACATAAAAGTGTTCTTGAATTATTTTTACGAATGTATTACATAAGCAAAAACAATTATAAGTGATACATTCTACTTTATTAATTCATGCTTACAATCTACGATACTAAAAGTTTTAATATGAGATTAATGTATGAGTAAGAACTATTATCATATAAAAGAGGAAAAAAAAACATTAATGAATGGCGCATAATGAAATTTCCAAGAGAAACAAAATAAATGATATTTAACTATTCGTTTTACGTGAATTTCACTTGAGTACATTGTTTAATTTGTGCAATGTGTCCACAAAGCAATTGTTTAGTTTGTGCAATGTGTTCGCAAAGTATGTTGTTTAGGGTGTGCAATGTGTTCACAAAGCACATTGAGCGCATTGTTTAGTTTGTGCAATCTGTTCACAAAGCGTATTGCTTAGTGTGTGCAATGTGTTCACAAAGCGCATTGTGTGCAATGTGTTCACAAAGCACATTGTTTAGTTTGTCTGTTACGGAAAGGATGTAAAACATACAGACACAAAATACTTTTAAAAAATTCAATTTTCCTTTTTTTTAGCTTCCAGTAGAGAAATCAGCTTTAGTACTTTTGCCCCCTATACGTCTGATATTATTTTTTATATAAAAAAGAGAAAAAAAAACTAATGAATTATAAATCGATTTCAGCTAGTTAGCTGGAAGTATGCAATCATCGCTTCAAGTTACAAAGTCTTTCTTACCGAGAACAAAATTCGAAACGCACATTCACAATGAAAAACATCTGAACTGATATTCTTTTCAAAAAACAAAACAATAAATTCTGTATATTTTGCCGCTGTAAATCCCAAAATGTTACTATGCTGTTTATTAGGTCTACTACTATTATTATTACTGTTTATTAAGTCTCGTATAAAAAAAACCAGAGAGTTTTTTTAGCATAAAAAAGTAATAAATTATTTTTTTAAAAATCTAAACCAGGGCAGAAATGTAGCTATTTATTAAGTCATAACTACAAACTGTAAACCAAATTAGTACAAAAATGCTTTCAATTTCATATTCCTCATGTCACGGTTATTATGCCGTCCAATTTCAATATGCATTCGAAAGGTGTGTGTTATTATTATCATTATTTTAGTATAGGTCTTGCAAAGAATAACAAAGGAAAAAAAAAACCACTTTTGTAAGGAAAAATTCATTTTCTATGTTCCTTGGTGTTCATCTATCAAGCCAACAAAGTGTTTAGCAAAATACACACACAAAAAAAGAGCAAAAAAAGTGGGAGGGGAAGGGAGGAAGGAGAATTCTGAAATACAATAACTGCAGTGACTTTCGCTTTGTTGTTGCTCATCAAGTGTTGTTCAGTGGAAATGGATTTCGCAGAAGGATGATCTTTATCGGAACCAGAGCCAACCCTCTACCCCAATACCCATGAGCCTCTATTCAGAGCAATAGTGCAAACGATTTATTTGCTTATTTTTTTCAGGCAAAATTAGTGTTTGTATTCTAATAACCGACTTAAGCATATTGTGTGAAGTCCTATTTATCGCATTGTTACAAAATCGTTTAGTTGCCTGCTTTTCTCCTTTTGAAGCTTTGTTATTTCTATCCGGGTACACGAAAAACTGTACTTTGTTCGCATCATTTTAAAATGATGCACTTTGTTGCAGAACATCACCAGTAACTTGATTGATTTGTTATAATCAATGTTATTTCATAGATGAGGCTGTATGTTATTTCGTTTGAATGTTATTAATATTAACTCTTCCTTTAAAGTCAATCAAAAGTTATACAATGGTTATTTCATTATTCATTAGTTTC
>JAPMOQ010055951.1:0-10046 GCA_026543055.1 Argiope trifasciata
ATTATTTGTTTAATGTCAGGCACTCTATGTAAGATAGAAAGTTTATATTTCTAAAAATGTCCGTTATTTATATATATATATATATATATATGGAAACCCAAAAATATATTTAGTTATTATCAAAAATAAATCAGTTTTTCTGTGTTTTGTCTTATATACCTGTTTTTTATATATTATACTAATTTAAATTGTTAAAATAGTAAAAATATGATGTGTCCATAGACGAAATATTCCGTCAGCAGACAGACGGCCATTTCGCTCTTCAGGAGCTCATATTTCAGATGTATTCTGTCTCCGCAATTCTGTTGCAATGTGATTTATAGGAAGACGGTTATTTCACTCATTAAAAGACTTTCATTTTCTAAGTTTTTTACATTTTTTCTCTGATATTCTCTAGCCGAATGTTTCTCTCTGCTTCCTTCTCCTTATCGCAGAGCAAACGGAGCTTTTTGACTTTTGATGTGATTTGGACATGGTTGAATTTCTTTCATTTGGGCATAATGAATCTTGATTCGCTTTTTAAAAGCAGGCGTAGGTAAAGAAACAGATATCGCATCTTGCTATATGCACATGCGGAGATAGAGATTTTCGCTCATGCGTTGAATAATTAAAGTCGCAATTATAAAATTTATATTTTTATATGACTTTGATGTACTAAAAGCTTCCCCAATAAGTGATATACAAAATGGTACACATATTTCAAATATCCAATAACAATTTATCAAGTTTCTGTTCTCAAGACATTTTTAGTACATTTCATTTTATACTATGTATAGATAAGTTAATTAGTCCACCCCTCGAACCTAGATTAGGTTATAAATACCTTGCACGTCATTGATGAACCAAACTATAAGGAAATACAGATTTTTTGCAGATAATCTGATATCTTTTATGATAAATATTCACATCAAAAGTTGAAATAATTTATAACTGTAGTCATAAGATAATGCACCGAATTTTATTGACTGAAATCGTTGCATTTTATGAATATTGCGTTTATATGCATAAGATCTCACAGACAGATAAAGTTTTCAACCAGTTAGAAAATTGTGTTTAAAATATAACAGTAAACTGCATTTTAGATGCTTAACCTGTATACCAAATTTTAATTATATGTCTCTATCCTTTTTGTAGATATTGAGTTCATCTGTATTCGAACAGCTGGATGAACCAGCTTCCCGTGAATAAATTTCGTTCAAAATTTGGCAGAAATTTTTAACTAGTAGAAATTTATTTTTGAGTTGTATGTTCTCTAAAAGTCAGGTAGACATACATAATACTAAAAATATATTAATTTCGAATTTCAGGAAATATGGAAAGTGGGGATTCACTAAAATCCCAAATTTGAATCAAATTGATAATTTCAAGAGAAAAAACAACAAATGGGAGAATAATTTGTTCTAAGATAAAATATGCCTGCATTTAAGAATGTGCAATGAAATAGTTTCATTTAGTATCGTAGAAAAGTGTTAGAAAATTTTAATATTTATTCAAAGAATATATAAATATTTTTATAAGTGTTTTAAAGATGATCTACATTTTGCACTTAAATGGAAAATTGAAACTAAATGAATCAAATAAAATATAAAAGAAATAATTGATTTCATCATCAACTATTATTTTTTGTAGATATTTAAGAAATGAGTTATCATTTTTCGTACACATCCATAAAATCCATTCATCAAGTCGAAATAATCCATTCCGTATGAAATTTCTTTATTAAATTCGAAGATTAAAATGAAACATGCATCTATTCATCATATCTAATTAGTTTTCTTTCTGAAAATTGAAACTAAATGATTCTAAAAGGCAAAAAAACAATTGATCTCACTATCAACTATTATTTTTGTAGATATTTAATAAATAAACTTCCACTCTTTCTACGCACCCTTAAAATATATTCATAAAGTCTAAATAATGTATTACGCATTAAAATAACTTATCAAATTTGTAGGTTAAAATGATACATGTATATATTCAATACCTTTTATTAGCTTTCTATCTATAATATACCATTATTTATCTAATTTTACAAGTTTGAACTATTCAAAACAGAATATTTTGTAGAACAATCATCTATCTAAACCAAGTAATGGTTGTGAAAACGAAGAATGAAAACTAATTGCTTTCACATACAACATTACTGTCATTATAGCCAAGCTGTAGAATGACATCTAAGTATAAAGGTAATCAAAGAAGAAACATTTTACGCAACTTCTAAGTCTCTCAACAAATGCGAGCTCTGCACAAATGAGTTAGATTATGTTAGCTATAAGCATTGAGAATCCATCCGCATTATGAATGGATGGCAGTTTCCATCATATTATATTAATTCAATATCAGAGTCTCACATAGTGAAGCAAAATCATTAATTCAGCTATCACATCTATGATTTCAATGCCAAATTAATGCTCACAGTTGATTAATTAAGTCAACTGATTAAGTTCCAGGAATATAATTGCATGTTTGAAAATATAGCTAATGGCATTTGATATATGTGCTTATATCACGAAACTGGATATACGGATAATACTAATTTAATGCCAATCTACACGCATCGAATTATACAGAATCCATTCTAATAGAATATTCTCCGCTATTATGAAATTAATAATAACTATCAACCATTGAAGGATTTAATATCTTGTGGAGATAGAGCGAAATAAAATTATATAATCTATAATTATAAAGCAATTTTCATAAGGATGGTTTCAAATATAACGAAGCTAAAGGAAATATGGTATATGCAAGTATAAATCAATTAGTTCAGGCAGGAATAATGGACTTGAGCATGGAGCAAATAGTCATTCAGATAAAATATGGGATGAAACTCAATTCACTTGTTAAGTTCAGATATCATTACACATAGTTAATGCATGCAAGCAGTATTGCTAATTATCCGGCACTTCTCTAATCTTAGGTAGTTACGGTTAGATTATTATAGGTTAGATTGCCATTAATAGTCATTTGTTCTCAATGCATATACATAATATTATTCTCTTAAATACAAGGTACGTTCGATAGTATATCACATTGTATATCAATATAGATACATAGATATGCATTTTGATATTTTTAAAACAATCAGTCCGCTTGTGTGTGAGCTAGAATGAGTGTGGATTAACAAAACAGGAGCAAGTGGAAAGACAAAATGAGGTAATGTTTGCATGTAATAAACTGAATTTCAGAAATGCGTACATTCTTCGGCCTCTCACCCATTAGTGAGACAGGATTGTCGGAAAGAGGTCTTCCCAAGACACTGAAACTAATAGTAGATGTAAATTTATTGTTTTGATTAACTTCTTAAGGCTTGCTTTGATCCTGATATGTTTGTTTTATCCTTATTGTTTACTTTTACTGTATTAAATCTATTTACAACATGACGATATTTCACTACTATTTGGTTTTTTTATTGACTACGTCCACTCAGAATCACATCAAATCGAAATGCTGCTTCAAATGTGGCAAACAACCTTGCATTTAACAAAGAAATAAAACAGTCGGATCTTGATTCGGAGTTGGAGGCCAACCTTGAACATCAGACAGATAAGTACATTTTTAATGAGAGAGATAGTATACAGTGAGATGCGGGAAGAATCCTGCATCTCACAATTAAACAAAATAGTCAAATCTTCAGAGTTAGATTCCAACCTTGAACATCAGACGGAGAAGTGCATTTTTGGTCAGGGAGACAGCGTAAAGTGGGATGCGAGAACAATCCTGCATCTCACAAAGAAATAAAATAGTCGGATCTTCAGAGTTGGATTCCAACCTTGAACTTCAGACACATGAGTGTATTTATTGGTGAGGAAGGCAACATGAGATGAAAATGAAAAGAAGGAATCGGAGTGAAATCTGGCAAGTTTTGTTTCAAATTCTTGTTCCAGCTGAGTCAATTGGCCGTGGTGGCCTGATGGTAAGGTCCCGGATCGTGATCCGTAGGGTTTCATGTTCGAGACTCTATCCCACTGAATAAATGCCACATAAGGGGATTTTTTGCATGTTAAATCCGTCAGGCCAAACATCTTCCGGCTGGTATGGGACAATGGAGAGAGAGGGACAGCTCAGGTGGCCTCTTCATTATCTAACAAAGGTTCAAAATTACGAGGTCTGTCCCAGAATAGCCCTAGTGCTGTTTACAACTGGACGTTGATATAACTACACTAAACTGTAACAAATCAAAGAGGCACATCTTTTGACCCGAAGTTCTGACGTTGCACCCTCTAATTTGACAAAGCCAGATAATACCGGAAATATCTGAGACATTTTTATTCCATTTCATTAAAAAAGAAATAAAAATAGAAATGATGTAAGAATGTGAATTTAGCAAAGCATATTGGGAATTTACAGAAGATAGCTTAAAAGTTGTTCGAATTATACAGAAAGTATATAAATGAACCAGTAAATTTTGTAATAAATATTTTTATTAAATAATATAATTTTCAGTGTAAGAAATGGTTGCATCTTTTTCTCTTGAACAGAACCATAAAATTTAAGACAAAACTAGTTATGGAAATCAATTACAACAAACTATTTGTAGAGAATTGAGATAAAAAAATTATAATCGATTAGAAATAAAATAAAAATAAATAGAACAGAATGCATTGACATCACTATATTTCCCGTCTAGATTTTTTAAGCTTAAATGCACGTACTTAGTGATAAATTACAAATGCGATATGTGTAATATGTAATCATAAAATGCAAAATTTGGGTACAAATCTGCTTCTTGAAGGAAAAAAATAGTAATTTTTTTAAAAAAAAGAGCAAAGAAAAAAAGGCATATATAAGGCTACATGAAACGATTATTTTTTTAAAAATTCAACTGAAATTGATTTTTTTTAAAATTAAACTTGTATAAATTATGTTCAGACAACCGAATCTGCTTTTATATGGCTAAAGAAAAGAAGTAACTTTTCATAAAAACTGATAAATTATATATGAAGTAAAATTTCCGCAAGTACCGAAAACCTTTTGTTGATTCTTCGATGTGTTTCAAAAAATAACTTACTATGGCTATAAAGAACATAACTGTTCTTATTTTTTGTAAGGTCTTCTCTTTGCCGTTTAAAAAAATAGATAACACTACTCTTCAAAACAGCCCCTAACGAAAGACAGCAGTAAAATTTTCTTTTTAATTTCATTTTAAGGAAAATCCGTTATCATTTAGTTCGACAGTAAATATTTTATACGAACGAGTTTTTCTTTAATCTCTATACATTTATCGAATGTAGTTTCATGATAGAATTGCCTGAAACTTTTCCACGAGCATTGTTTTCAGAAACAGACTAGATTTTATTCTCTTCTAAGAAGAATATATCTAGGTGCATTTTTTTATGATTTCAAAAAAAATTGAATTTTGCACAGCTAAATTTGATAAGTGCATATAAAGTTATAAAAATAATGTATGAATGAAAATATGAAATAATATATGTATATATGTTTGCTATGACGAATATATTCTATGTAAATCATCAACTAATACTTCGTATAGTATGCACTTGATGAAGCAAAATAAGGTTATAAATTAAGGGAAATGAAAATTAAGTTTGTTCATTAACCCTTTGCACTCGATTAATGTCTCTCACTTCCCATTCAAAATGGATAATCATTTTAGGGTTTTATTTATTTATATTTGAATTTCGATTGTTAAAACTGAATGGTATCAAGATGTAGAATAATATTTCAGGAAATTAAACTAAAAAAACGGTCATATATTTATTTTACGGAACAATAAACACACCTTTGTATTCAACGAATAATTATGTATCGGAATACTTTCCTACTTGTAAAGGGTTAATGATGCTCACTCGGAGAAATTAAGTATTCTTTTGGTCTGATTTACTATCCACCTGATGTCAAATATTGAAAGGTGTTTATTATAACATATAATTATTTTCTAAATGATACGTAAACGACGTTCTAGAAACATTCATTTAATTCCTTCCGTGATATTAAGGGACCCTGGTAAGAGTATCTATTGATATAGATACGCTTAAAAAAAAGTTGAAAACTACTTTTTATTTCGTGGTCATACGTAAATAATTGCTCATGATTTCGGCACCATATATTGAGAGATGTTAGTATAACACATGATTATGGATCACTGAGTTTTTTTTGTAGTGGGTGTATGGTGTGAGAACAAATCAGCAGACATCAGTAAAAAAACAACGACGACGTTTATTTACACGAAGACGGGACAGCACTAAGATGACACATATTTACAGCCGAGAAGATCACACAGCAATAGAAGTAACTCACAAGTAGTAATTGACCTCAGCACACAAAGGGGCCAGATAGAATTCAGCAGGAGAGGAAAATCTCGAAGATTCGCTCTACGGTCTCTCCAAACGACTGAAACACTCCTCTTTTAATGCATATTTAGTATTTCCTACAACTGGATACTACACACTACGAAGCTGCTTACACAGTAGACAACATGATTGAATACTCACAGCCCAGCACTATAATAGTTCCACACAGCGCTGCACTCCACCATTGTTTAGCTATCCCCCTGAAGACCCGTTACTTGTCGATGACTCCGATTACGATTCCCCATGATCTTCAGCTTGAAAATGCCTTTTATACTTTCCTGGAGTCGGTGCCTAGAAGCCTCTAAGTCAAGGAGGCGTATTTCTGTTCTTAATGGATAAATAGTTAAAATTTTCGAAGTTTCGAATTTTGCCACCAAAGTCACTAATTTTTCCGCCAAATTTGTCGCCACTCCGAGATTGCTGATAATAAAACGATCTTTCTTACGAAGACACTATTTGTACAGAGAAGAAAAATTACAGGTTTGTAACAATATATTTATTTTCTTCACTTACGTAGTCAATAGAAGTAGCTTAATTAGATTTTAGAATAACAACAATGGTAAGGGTGATGCCACTTAAACTAAAGATAAGTATGCTAAAATGCTTGCTGCTTGTTGTAACACCAAGAATTTAATTTCGAGACAGGCCAGTTTTAGATTAGAGATAAATTTATGATGAATATCAATTTTGGATTCGAGCATGGTCTACATTATATTGCAATCGAAGATAAAATTCTCTCACATTCATATAGCAGATTCGGATTCAGTGAGGATTGCGAAAAATGGGTGTCATCACTGTTCGCTGTTCAAATATAAAATATGCTTTGCAAAAAAATCCTTTGCTCTCTTTAGTCGAAACTTTTATCCAATGATATTAAATTAAATGAAACAGAAATTAAATTAAACTCTTAAAACTGTTGACACATATTAGTAATGATACATACATTTATTTTGCAATTATTAGTTTAGACATTATTTTATGTCGATGGAACTATAATACTGTTCTGTAAAAAAAATATTTAAATTAAATTTCGTAAATTAAATTTTCAAATAAATCTCTGATATGATGTGTAAGATTTTAATTTAGTTAGTAGTCTCTATACATTCTTGTATTGACGAAATTTATTTTTATGGTTTCATGTTTTTTCTGGTTTGCTGTGATTTTGACATACCATTGTTCAAAATTTGACGTTTTTTCTTATGTGATACTAATTTATCTCCAAAACCTCAATATTCTGGGATTTTCGGGTCACGAGGGGTCAATTTCTTGACGGAAGTCAGACCCCTCACAGAAAAAATCCCTGCTTTGAGTCCCTGTCTGAGGGTGACCCTTGATAAAGTCCTCGACTCGAAAGTTTCTGGATTCTTTATTAATTTTGATTTCTAGGCAATAATTGTTTCAATCGTACTAACATTTATTCTAAAGTTATTGATTTTATGTACCATATTTTATAGACTGCGATGGCAATGACGTAAGATCTCGGCTTCGGAGGAGGTTTCACGTTCGAGACCCGATTCCACCGAAGAATCGTCTCAGAAGGCAGTGTGTTTCACGTTAATTTTGCCAATGTCAAACGCCCTCCCACTGGTGTGGGGAGGAACTTTGGAGAGAGTATGCTAGACTAGGTGATCTCTTCGTCATATGACTGCGGTTCTAAATTGCTAGGTTAATCTGTAAATATCCATAGTGTTTCCATAAAACAGGACATTAATATAATTGAACTAACGATATCCTATTGATTACACTGATACCCTTTTTAATGCTTTAAATGGCCGAAACTTCAAATTTTTTTCAAAATTTCAATACAAAAATTTGCAATTCATGAAAACTGTTCAAATATTTTATCAAAATAACGATTACCTCGAATAAATATTTAATCTAAATTCATTCTCCAAATAAAATTAAGGACGGGAAATTCTAAAAGAAGCCAAAACTCATATAAATTTCAAGACTTCTTTGCACTTGAAACACTTTAACTAGTTGCCTCTAACTTTTCTCTCTTCACGGCAAAATGGCCCTGAAAGAGACCGAAGAAAATTGATTTTCATCGGAATGAAAAATGTGAGCCATAAAGGGAATAGAATTCCACTGCAGGCGCTTGACTGACTATCAAATCCCAGTTTTAGTGACATTTTTAGGTTCTCGCCGAGCACTCCAGGTGCTTATTTTCAGAGGCAGAGATCATTTAAATCACTCCCCGACTTTTGTTTCTGCCGAGATCTTTTCCCCATTTTTATTTTCTTGCAGTTAAATTTGGTATGAGGAGGATATATCTTTTGAAAGTCAAATCCTCGGAGGTCTACATTTCGTCGAATCTCTTGAACAGGCATTTCATTCGGAAATCCCCGCGCTTTTTCTTAGAAGATATTTGAAGTGAGTAAGGAAATGCAATTGAGGCATCCATCTTAAAAAGCGAGTTATTTTGGCATAAGCATTTTATTGAATTATATTGCACACTTACAGAGAATGGTTTCTGTTCCTTCAGTGAATATTTATAAGAAATATAATAGGAATGCTTTTATTAAATCCCAAACCAAGAAAGAAAGTGAACATCATCTAAGCACTAGATGTAAATCAGTATGTTATTGATTTACATCTAGTGCTTAGATGATGTTCACTTTCTTTCTATGTTATTGATTTACATCTAGTCTACCGTTAACATATTATAATATATTATATATAACATTGTATAACATAACATTAACATGCATTAACATATTATAACAGAACATTAACATATATTAACATATTATAATCATTAACATAAGAATTAGAAGGAAATCAGTTGTCATTTTGGTTCATTGAAGGGATTTCGTCGAATCCCTTGAACAGACATTTCATTCGGAAATCCTCATGCTTTTTCTTAGAAGATATTGGAAGTGAATAAGGAAGTGCAATTGAGGCATCCATCTTGAAAAACGAGTTATTTTGTAACACGCATTTTATTGAATTATATTGTACACTTCCAGAGAATGGTTTCTACTCCTTAAGTAAATATTTAAAATAAATATAATAGGATTATTTTTAATAAATCAAAAAAAGAGAGAAGGTGAACATCATCTAAGAATTAGAAGGAAATCAGTTATTGAATCGTTAACATGTTATAATATATTATATATAACATATTATAACATCATTATATTATAATTGTTAATATAAACATTAAAAGGAAATCAATTGTCATTACTGTTCATTCAAGGGATTTCGTCGAATCCATTGAACAGGCATTTCATTCAGAAATCCCCGCGTGTTTTCTTAGAAGATACTTGAAGTGAATACAGAAATGAAATTAAGGCATCCATCTAAACAAGCGAGTTTTTTTGTCATATGTATTTTATTAAGTTGTATTGCAAACTTACAGAGTATTATTTTCTATTCATTAACTGAATATTTATAAGAAATATAATAAGAATAATTTTATTAAATCCAAAAACAAGAAAGAAGACTAACATCATCCAATCATTAGATGTAAATCCGCATGTTGTTGAACTGTTAATATATTACGTTTTCAGTTGTAAATACTGTTCAGGATTAACACCTCTTAATTCAGGTGAACTAGTTGAATTCATAAATTATGAATTCTTAATAAGGAAATATATTTGTTTCTGTTACAAAAACATTTTACAATAACAAAAAAGATGAAATACTGCAAAATAACAGAATATAGGTAGCACTTGTGAGATTAGCTTGACTTTTGTCCTATGCGAAAGTAGGTGACTTTAATAGATAGGT
>JAPMOQ010055966.1:0-15971 GCA_026543055.1 Argiope trifasciata
TATTGCATGAGTATGTATGCATGTGTGTGTGAATGTATGTGTGTGTGAATGTGTGTGTGTATATGTGTGTGTGTATGTGTGTGTGCGTGTGTGTGTGCGTGTGTGTGTGTATGTGTGTGTGTGTGTGCGTGTGTGTGTGTGTGTGTGTGTGTGTGTGTGTGTGTGTGTGTATGTGTGTATATGTGGGTGTGTGTGGGTGTGTGTTACGATTTAACTTTATAACAAATACTTAGAAATGTGTCACACTTTTAACTCAAAATAATCCGTTTGTTTTAAAATAGGAATTATTACATTTTATAGAGCCCTTTGGCTAAAAAATAAGACTACTGAAATAGTCTACTAGTAGAGACAGCAGGTTTGCTGTATTTCAGCCACTTCATTATTACATGTTTGATTTTTATACAACACGTCTGTTTATGAACATTATTGTATTTATTATTATATTTTTTTGCATATTGTTTGTTTTAGATATTTCCTTACATTTGTTATATTTATATTGTTTGTTATATTTACTTGTTTATATTATTTAATTTGAAATGTGTCCTAATATTGCGTAATAATCCATAGCATAGGGAAGATGTGATTATAATTCAAATATACAACTTGAATCTTAACTTGATCGCTTTCTTTTATCTTTTGTGCTTGATACTTCCTTTTATATTGACGTCATCATGGCAAATATCTGCATGAATTTGTTATAAAATCCTGAATAACAACTTTAAGGTTGAAGTGTAGCACGGTGTGCCCCCAAGTTTATCGCCAATATGGCAACCTAACAGAGCTTTCTTACAGTAACCCTAATTCAGTTTTGTTTACTACTTTTTACAATAGTTGTTGTTCAGGAACTACGACTGTTTTATAATAAATTTATTTAAAATATTGTTTTCAGATGATTTAAATTTTGCTTATTATTTTAATTTAGAATTTATTATACAAAGAAAGTTTAGAATGAAATTAATATTAATTAAAATAACATTTATTTCATTTTTAGTGATAATGTTTACAATTTTTTTTTCGTTTTCACATTTTTAATTATCACTATGCGAATTCGCAAATCGTCTGCGCTTTCGTATTAAAAGAAGTCTGCCATGGAATTATTCGCCATTCTCGTAATTCTTTTGAGGCTCCAACGTTTGGTTCCCTCGAAATATTATTATGTCTGCAATCGTACAGGAGTGGATGTTTGGTAGTTGGGATGGTAGGCACTATTTCGAACCTCTGAATGGATGAAGGGTGATTGGAATATTTTTTTTATGAGTTGATGAGGCTTGGAAAGAATGCTTTGAGTGTTATGAAGATTTAAGTGTTTATGAAAAGATTAAATAAAGCAAGTAAGTACATTAAATATTAAAAACTCTGTATAATATTCGTTCCTATAACATCATGTATTCTTGCTTGTAATATTATTATGCACTATTCCTTAATCCACACCGTCCATCTGTTCAATTTGCTAGCGAAGCTACTGCATTCCCGCTCCGTGGGAAAGCGAAGCCCTAGAATGTTTTTTCAAAGTTAAAATATACTGCCCGTTGCCTTCTACAGATGCCGAAGTCACCGGGCAGTATTAAACAATTATAATTAGTTAAACATTCTAAATAAAAAGCCGGGAAATGGCAACCGTAACTGTTCCGCGGAAGTTTATTTTGCCCGCCATATTTGTTGGCGACTTGGCATCCTTGGCGCAGCAAGGGGCACACTATTCTACACTTTTACCAATTTTAATTCAAGTTAATTATTTTTTAAAAAAAATTCGTAATGACAGTGATACTGTTTCTAACGGTAAAATTAAACATTCTACTCCAAGGGTATAAAAATTACATTGCAATGTAAAGTAATGTTTTTGAAATATTTGACCTAAGTAGCTTTAAACGAAATAATAAACATCTTAAAAGACATCAAAATAAAAATATTGGCATTTAAATTTTTTTTCACCAAAACCTTCTTGTTTTTTGGATGAAGTATGCACACGAGGTTTATGAATGATATTGTATGTTTCTGAAAATAACCCTTCATCAAAAGTTCTTGTAACCCTCAATAAAATTCGAACAAGATTTTTGCCAAATCTCGATGTTTCAAAGATCTGGATTCGAAGATTATTTTTCAAAATATGCTTTTTCTCACAATTCAAAAATTCTTTGCAGACTAATTAAATTTGATATTTATTTTGAATAGCTGCTTATTAAATTCTGCAGAAACTTCTGTCACTGGAAGTTTGTCTTTTCGAAAAAAAAAAACGGATGTGATAGTTACAAAACGCGAAGAACTAGTTTGATAAAATTTGATAATGAATTTTAGCTTCGAAAAAGAGAATCAATGTTAGTAGTTTGAATAATATCCGACATAAGGTCGGTTGTTTGTTAGTTTGACATTCACATGTATGTCAAAGTCTTAACACGCGACGAAACGACAATGACAAATGACATTTGCAATTTAATTATTAAATTTGTAATTCTGTGACAAAATTCGGGTGTCATCGGTCATAAAAGATGAATCCAAAAACAGTTATCTGTTAGTACTGGGTAACATGGTTCTTATTTTGGAATTCTATAAATAGTTAAGAGTACAAAGTGTTGACTTCCATAACCGAAGTAGGCAGGGCAGAGAGGGACAGGGGAAATCATTCATAGAAAGTTCGCCAGTTTTTATTTCAATATAAATATTTGTCTTTGGTCTTGTATTGAATGAGAATATATCCATGTCTACTTTTACAACGTATAATTTCCAAGTAGATATAGATCGATATTTATTGGTTTCTTTTCGATTTCAATTAATTCTCTCTGTTATTTCATATTTATTAAAAGAAGTTTTCCAAGCTGAAAGTATGCAAGTCCCTCAGAAATGCATAATGCTGAATTTTTTTTATTTCTTGTTTGTAATCCAACTTTCATTGCTCACAAAATCTTATAATCATTCTAGTAAAAACTATTTTAAAATTTAAATTTGTTAATGAGACTTCTTATTTTTTTACTTTATGGAAATGCTATGTTGTGCAGTAAAAGTAAATGAAATTTCATAATATTTGATCGTTTTCACAATATTCTGTAAATATTCTAAAACATAATCTGTTTTGCTCATATAAAAATTTGAAATTTCGAATATGCTTGAAAGTTTCTATTTCATTAACATCTATTTTACAATTTTTCCTGCTGCTTCTATGTTCGAGGGAAACTTTAGCTTTTAAATCGTTAGTCCCGATTTCAACCATGAGCTCTAGTTCTCCTATTTTATAAAGTTAAGACATTTTGCTTCTGCTGTAGAATGACGGGTAAAAGTGTAGAATAGTGTGAACCTTGCTGCGCCAAGGATGCCAAGTTGCCAACAAAGATGGCGTACAAAATTAAACTGTTCCACCGAACAGTTACGGTTGCCATTTCCCGCCTTTTTATTTAGAATGTGTAATTAATTATGATTATTTGTTTAATACTGCCCGGTGCCTTCGGCATCTGTAGAAGGCACCGGGCAGTATTTTTTAACTTAAAAAAAACATCCTAGGGCTTCGCATTCCTACGGAGTGGGAATGCAGTAGATTTGCTAGCAAATTGAACAGATGGACGGTATTGATTAAGGAATAGTGCATAATATTACGAGTAAGAATAAAGGATGTTATAGGAACGAATATTATACAGAATTTTTAATATTTAATGTACTTGTTTTATTTAATTTTTTTCATAAATACTCAACACTTCATAACACTTAAAGCGTTCTTTCCAAGTCTCATAAAAATAAATATTCCACTCAACCTTCATGGCGCAGTATGGCCAACTATGGCTCTTGCGCCAATAAACCAAATAACAACAACCACTCAACCTTCATCAGTTGAGAGGGTTCGTAGTAGTGCCTACCATACCAACTACCGGACACCCACTCCTGAACGATTGCAGACATAATTATATTTCGAGGGAACCAAACGTTGGAGCACCAAAAGAATTACGAGAACTGCGAATAATTCCATGGCAGACTTCAATTAATACGAAAACGCAGACGATTTGCGAATTCGCATAGTGATAATTAAAAATGGGAAAACGAATTTTTTTTGTAAATATTAACACTAAAAATGAAGTAAATGTTTTTTAATTAATATTAATTTTATTCTAAACTTCCTTTTAAAAAATTTTTTAATGAAAACAATAAACTAAGTTTAAATCATATGAAATTGATATTTTAAATATTACATTTATTATAAAACAGTTGTAGTTCATGAGCAAATGAACTATTGTAAAAAGTAGTAAACAAAAAAAAATGAGGTTTACTGTAAGAAAGTTCCGTTGGGTTGCCATATTGGCGAGAAACTCGGGGGCACACCGTGCTACACTTCAACCGAATGACGATCATAATCACCTATGCAATTCTATACCCAATTCTAAGTCGTTTCAAGAAGCAGCTTTTTTCTTAATTTTGTCGAGAGTTTTAAAAGCTATTGCTTATCTAACCTGCATCTTTTAAAAATTTGAAGCAAAAAATATTAAATTTATCTTTAAAATGTTTGGTACTTACGTATTAACGTAACCAGGCCAAATTCGAATAAATCGCCAAATTTGGTGACGCTAGTTACGGCAACCCTACGTGTTATACGTGGTTTTTCGTAAAGAAATTATTTTGCTTACTGGTTAGATTGAATGCCGTGAAATACTTTAACTATGGGTATTTGGGATCATCATCTTGACTCATACCTTATCGAATTTATATGGCGCCAAGCTCAAGCTGTTAATGGTGAAGACGGTTTTCAAGCAGTGCTAAAAGCAATAGCCAAAAGATTTCTGCCGAAAAAATAATTCTGCAACTTATTCATATTCAAAACCAGAGGGGTTTAATTGCTATTTTATATTTTAAAACAAAATAATATAAAAAACTGTATTAAAAATTATCTGCAATTAATAAATGTACATTTTCTTTCTATTCATACATTATTACTCAAACTTACAAATCGCGCCAAACTGGTTGCGATAATACGTAAGTACCAAATGTTTTGTGGCACTTAAATAATTGCCGTTTACCATTTTCTGGTAAACTTCAAGAGGTATAAAATTTCATAGGAAATTCGGCTCTTTATAACTGCAGGGTTCGATTAAATGATACAATGCATAAGCGTAAAATTCAGTTTGCCCTTGATAACATGTTTTATTACTGCTAATAAGACATTCAGAATTATTTTTAATGTGAATTTTGAACAAAAAAAAATTATCCTTTTGCAATTCTTGTAGGATCATGATACACTAATTAAAATGGACTGTTTACGAACAGGATTAAAACTAAAAGTATATGTTCCAGCTTTCTAAATTGTCTTTATTTCACACTTTTATTATATTAATATTATCTTACCATTCTAATGGAATTCTTTGTGATTTATTGTTCTTTTCGTGGATTTCCTGTAAATATTTGATTAGATTCTGAGAATTCAATAATCCGATGTCTGAAAACAGAAATATGATTGAGAATATTTTGAGGGATATTATATATATTTGGATCTGATGTCTGAAATTCTAAGTATGGTGTCGGCAGAACATTTGCGTCATTGAAAAGTTCTGTTTTTTTTATGTAAATTGCTTCCCTTCTAAATGAAGAATTAGTTAAACCAAGTAAATGTATTTATTCCTTTAAATTTCTTCTTATGAAAAGCACCAGTGTCTTGTAGCGAAGCTATTATTATTGTTCTGCTCTTGATATTTGCAAAATCCTTAAGTTTAATTAGCAAGCTGAGCTACTGGGTTCCGACTTCCGCTTCTAGCTAAACCATAAGGTGTTGTTTAAAGAAACATATTCTGCATGGTGCCTTTATGAGATTCCGAAGGCATCGAGTGTCTAACCAGACATGCTAATCAAGCTTCTAGGTACCAGTCCTCTCTGCTAACGAAGAATATTTTTTAAGTTAAAAAATGCTTCCTGAGCCTTTTTTGGGTGACGAAGGCCTCGCATTCTCTAAGCGTTTTGTCTGCACTATTGACCGGGGAGACGAGTTTGCAAAAGTTCTTTAAATCAAAGCTTAAAGATAAGCGGCGATAATGAGCTTAACAGTTAAAATCTCTTCTCGGATAAAATATTATTTATCAATCGAGGTCATAATTTCATTTCAGAAAGTGATAACCATTTTTGCAGAATATTTTATTTTGTCACCATCTTTACTGGTAACTTTACATCTTTGGCGTAGCAAGGGGAGCACAGAAGTACGATTTTGTTGAAGATGTTTCCAAGATTTGTTTCTCTCTTAAAGACATTAATCTTCTAGTAAAGCTTGGAATTCATTACCCAGAGTCTGCTCAACTCTTTGAAATGAGCATCTGGAAAAATATTTAGTACAATAAAAAAGCAACAATTGGAAAATCTCTATCATTTTTTAAAACACTTTCCTATCGTTCGACTAAAACTAGGTCCAACAGTTGGACTATGGAGGTAAACCACAGCGATTCTAAGAGGTGCCTTATAACCCATATTCGAGCGACAGCAAAAGTTCTCATTCAGTGTAAAATTCGATGCGAGTAGATCATAACTATGTTTAGCTTATCCCCTTTTTATCCTATTGTTCACCATCTGAATCAGTTGTGATTCACTCCCACAATCTAAGAAGACATCTCCTTTTCTACAAGTAAGAATTAGTAAAGACTTAAGTATCTAATTTATATTTATTCGAATTACAGTCATAATTATTTGCAGCAAATATTTTAAACGAAGTAAGGAAATTGCTGCTCACCTCGGGGATTTGAATTGTTTTTGAACAATGAAATCAATCCATTAGAAGTTCTGTTATTTGTGACAGTATCATCAGAACAAAATCTTTAATATTTTAATGCGATTTAATTTTTCTCACAAGCTTTGGCACTGAAAATATATTTCTAAAATCACACCCTGAAGTTAGAATCAAAAGTGTGCTTCCCATCAGGGACTCAATGGTTTCCTGACCCCAGGTACTCAAGGATCTTGCCCCTCTACATGCTTACTCTTCACTACGCCTTCTACTGTCTGCTAGACCGTCGAAGGCAAGTGAGGGAGCTCTCCATGAGAAGCTGTTCCCATCTTGCTTGCTACTTATCGACAGCTATAAAAACCCCACATGTTGGCCTTACGTGGTAACCAGTAAGACGGGTGGTGGGCTGTGATTTTCGGTGTATATAACGACTGGTGCCTGAGTGGCTAATCCTCTAGAGATCAAACAAAGATGTTACTTCTTGGACTTGGCATCAAGGGAGGTAGCAATCCCAGAGAATAACTCTGAACTTATAGGTTCCGGCCAGGACTAAGATACGCACCGAGGCTGGGAATAGCCAGAACCGGCGGCTGCCTTTCCTTACTGAGCTCTTTGGTGGTTGGAAATGCCAGGTCTGAATCTTCTTACCATATCATACAGATGGAAAAACCGATATCCCTTCAGTTGGCATCCCACAGTCCAAGATTTTGATCCAAATCCTTGGTCTAACAATTCTTTCTTTGTGATTAATCGTGTTTCCGAATTAAATGAAAGTTCTAATTCTGTATCTCCTTTCCCCGTACAAAAGAGTTTTTTAGTACAACAATAGGTGACGTTACATCAATCTTAACATCGTAAAAAACTTTCGGATGACTTACGTGTTGACGCAAATTCTAAATTCTAGCCTAACAAATAATTAAATTGAAAGATTTGGCTAATATACCTATTAATGTCAGTCCTCCAGTCTTTAAACTACTCGAAATGCTTTATAACTTGCTGGGTATCGTAAAATGTAATCCATGAAGAAATATCAGAAATATTACAACTTTATGGAGTGATCGATGTACAGCAGATTTCAATTCAGCAGAATGAGTAAATATATCTCATCAAACATTATACCCTTACTTTCCATAGCTTAAATACATTAATATACATATATATGCTTGTTACATTAAGTTACCTATTAAACATTGTACTCCGAAACGTTTAAGATGTTTCCAACTCTTCTGTCCTCAAAAATCAATTGCCATGAATCCCACTCTTGCCGCCGCAGTGAAGAAAAGGGATATTATCGCCAGCCATGCTGTGCACAAAAGAAGAGTGCAAGTTGTGGAGCAAACATGCACCATTCACCCGAAGTTGTGAACAATGGCAAATAGAAAACGGATAATAGCAAATAAAGTAAAAGAAAACATATCCTGTCCTGAGGCCAGAGAAAGGATTTGGCCCAAATTTCTAAACCCTGAATAAGCTACTCGGCAGTTTTACCGAAATCATTTTGGGAAAATTGAGCATACACTAACTGTACAAAACCCATCCACAAAATTTCAGATTATGAAACAAAAAACTCTACCAGCACTCCCGAACCTAGTAATAATAAAACGCAAAAAAACGAATCTAAATCAACTAAATCAGAAGCTTTCAAAACTTGTCCTATTTCCAAAAGATTTAAATATTATATTTTAAAAATCCACATTGCATACATATGTACAATTTGGACTCACAAATCAGGATATCATCTACAAGGACCTTGCATCTATTTTTCCTGGAGCACTCGAGAGTTCTGAATTCGTCTCACTTCATCCATCTGAGGAGGAATTTAAAATAATATGGGAGGCCTCATACCCTCCAAGCAGTGTCCTTAATTATTTTCCATCAACAATAACTTTTGATTTGGTACCTTTCTTTCTTGGATTCGCTGCGCTATTCAGTCCAAATTAAATGATATCAAGACAATTTTTGATAAATTCCATCACGTCTTCTAAAGTGTTCAAGATATTTTCTTGACACCAAACATTCCCATAAAATTACATGTTTACAACTGCGTTCGAAAGAATGCTGACACAGGACCTCATTGTTCCGGAGATGTCTGTAGCTTCAACTTCCGAGCTCACCATTCATTTACCGAACTTTTCTGTAGGCTGTGACTGTACAAATTCATGTATGGAAGTTAGTCACAGTCTGCCCTATTTTCTTATCACCACGTTATGTCATCTGTCAGCAATATCTGGACAACTTTAGTACTTTGGAGGTTCAGATACTACAAATTCTTGTGAGAGGTAGTTTCAGCAGTTTGTCTAATAACTGCCATTGTCTGCTCAATAATGAAAGGATGTACTTACACAAACACTCAAGTATTTTCCACAGCCTTGACTTAGCCATATATTCACCTGCATTTCCACCTTTGCTAATCTTTTCTGTTATAAACGATTTGTATATAGAGATCATTTTCCTATCATTGTCTTCCATGCTGGCAGTGGTGATGCGACTATTTGTCCTCCATGTTTCTTAATCAGCGGGGAGAACTGAAAAACTTTTTTGCAAATGGCAGATATCACTCAAGATACAATGAATGCATCAGGCATCTTCGAAGCAGTACAACATGTCGTCAATACCATAATAAAAACCACCAGTAGCACCATACCAAATCATCTCAACGTTTACAAAAATTTCGAAGATCGTGTTCGAACGAATCTTATTGTGACACCACAAACACCAATATAAATAATTTGAATAAATTCAGAAGATACCAGACAGCAGAAAATCTTGTTGCTTTCAAAAGAGAAAAAACGCTAACTCGTCATATTCTCCATCAGTCAGAGGAATTCATGGATATTATTTGTTTCTTCTATAACAACCTGTATTTCTAGTAGGACCTTGTGGAGGAAGGCAAAGGCAACTAACAGGATTTACAGTGAAGCATCATTTTCTGCTTTAAATATTGGAAATCAGATGCATTCCATCATATTTGGATATCACTTCCCTTTTCAACCTGCTGCTGTTTTTTAACAAAATCTGTAACGAGCAGAAGTACCCTCCAGAATGGCGAGGTTCTATTGTGAATTCTATCTGAAAGCCTGGATAGGAATCTTTCAATCTTTGAACTGCTGAAAAATTGCTCGAGTCCTCTTTGCAAAACTTTTAATTGAATGGTCATTGCGCGCCTCACATACGAATTGGAGAAACAAGGATAATCTGCACATGGAAGATTGGTTTGCGTAGAGGTCCTTTACCAAACTCGTTTTATTGGATCCTCAACGCATTTGCTAAGAGGATCGATCTTGTTTTGAACTAACCATTTTTTTGGTGTAGGAAATGCTTATAAACGTTCTTGATGCTTTGCTATACTTTCAACATTTTTTAACTTTGGTTTTAGGGGTAATTCGCTTATGCTTTTAAGAACTTTTGCTCTTTTCAAACATTTCGTGTTCGTGTAGGGAACTTTTATTGAATTCATTTTGCTGAAGCTGAAGGAGTTCCACAAGAAAATGCCCTCAGTTTCACTCTTTTTATCGTTCAGCTTAGTCAATTTTTTGAATTTTTCATCTGTACACACCAGTCTTTATGCTGACCATCTGTAGATTTCATGCCAAGTTACCCCTCAGGGGCTCACCCACTTGAGGTGAGTACGGGTGTCCCAATCCCGAGGTACCCAGGGATCTATACTCCCTTTCAATTTATTCTCCTCTACGCCTTCTGCTGTTTACTTTATTTTTCTAGCCCTCGACGGCAAGCGAGGGAGTTCTCCATCAGAAGCTGTGGCCGCTCTGTTTGCTTCTTGCTTCTCATGGACAGCTAAAAACCCAACGTGTTGGCCGTGCGCTGCGACCCTTTAGACGGGTGGTGCATTTAGGTCCCTGATGAATCAATCGGTTGGTATTCTAGTCACATGTCTGGTATACTTAAGGGGATCAAGCGAAGGGGTCACTCCTTGGGCTTGGCGTTAAGGGTGGTCACTGTCCCCGGGGGTGTCTGCCAGCGTATAGGTTCTGGTCAGAATTACGGCAAGTACCGAGTTTGGAGAATTTCCAGAACCGGCAACTACCATTCCTTGTTGGGCTCCGTGGTGGGCGATGCCGCCGGACCCGAATCACTCTTAATGTCATATGGGTTTTTTTCTCACGTCACTGTAGTATCATCCAATTCTCGTTTCATGATTATTAGCTCTCAAAACACATTTCATAGAGTTTCTCCTTTCCTTGTAAACAAATTAATACAATCGACAATTGGTTAAGTACAAAACAAAAAAAAAAATTACGCTCTGGTGACCTTTTGTTGCGGACTTCAGAAAAACAAGCTGTTTTTATTAGCAAACTTACCAAATTGGGAGATTTTCCGATTTAAACATCTTTGCATAAAACTTTAAATTTTTCACATCTCTGAGCCAGATCTCACCGACTTGTCTGATGGAGATCTCGTGACAGAATTTTCCGATCAGCAAGTATGCGCCGCACGTCGTATTAACATCCAAAGTGACGGTCAGCTTATACCAACGAAGCACATCGTCTTAACTTTCCAAACACCAGTCCTACCTAAATCCATCAAAGCGGGATACCAAATTTGTAGAGTCCGGCCTTACATACCTAACCCTCTCAGGTGTTTTAAATGTCAAAGGTACGGACATTCACAACAAGCATGTCGTAGTAAAACCACCATGTGTGCGAAATGTGCTGAACCTGGGCATGACGTAAATAACTGTAGTTCAGATACCATGAAATGTGTCAATTGCTCTAGGCTTCATACTGCTTTCTCAAAGTCTTGCCCTAAATGGACTCTTGAGAAGGAGGTAATATCCACGAAAATACGAAAGAACGTATCCTTCACAGAAGCGAGAAAATTAATCAATGACAGCACTCCAAAAGTTGGTGTAGCGTACTCTGGTGCAATTAAAGCAACACTAATATGTAGTAGTGCCCAAACAGACTCCCGCATTACTCAGTTACCACCGAATAGTCCAGTTTTAAAACAAATGACAAAATCACCAGGGGCCTCCACTGTTTCTTCCCTGTCATCCAATTGCCCTGCAATAGATAAAACCACCAAACGCCATCGTAGTAGTAAAGCAAAAATGTCCACTTCCTCTTCTCATAAACCAATTCAAGTACATGTAAAGCAAAGAACGAAAAAGAAAGCACTAATGCACCTTGTAGTAAAAGATTTCTTAAAAACTCATACATCGTCTTCTGAATTCTCCGATATGGAGCTAGATCCGTCAAACTCTAAAAGTCAGTCAGTTGGGGAGAAAAAGAAAAAACCTCCAGACAAAACCCAATCTTGATGGCCAAATTTGTGTCCTGGAACTGCCGTGGTTTCCGTACTAAGCCAATTCAGATTAAAGACTTAATTAATGAACCCCATCCGATTTGTATAGCTCTGCAGGAAACTTATTTGAAACCTTCCGACTCTATGAAAATAAGACATTATAGCCTTATACGAAGGGATAATGAATCTGATCGAGCTACAGGAGGTGTTGCCTTCCTTGTATCCCATAATGCACCCTCGTCTGTCATTCCGTTACATACAAATTTGCAAGCTGTGGCTGTTCGAGTCTTGAACCCTTCTTTGACGACAATATGTTGTCTTTACTTGCCACCCAGTACTCCGGTTGAATTAAGAGATCTAAATGCCTTAGTGGATGAATTACAATCTCCTTTCATCATAATTGGTGATCTAAATGGTCATAACCCTCTCTGGGGAAGCGAAGATGTTAATCCTCGGGGGCGGCTGATTGAAGAGTTTATTAATAACCGTTCATTGTGCCTGCTCAATAATGGAGAAGAGACATATTTTCATCACAGGAGCAAAACCTTTCATTCGCTAAATCTAGCTATAGTTTCACCTTCTTTAGCTCCGTACTTGAATTTTAGAGTAGGAACTGAGTTGCTTGATAGTGACCATTTTCCCATATTTTTAGATAAATTAATTGGAAATGATGCAAATCCTTCACGTCTACCACGATACGTTTTTCAAAAAGCTGACTGGATAGACTTTACTTCAAGGGCTCTGATAACACGGAAAATAGTAGAGAATGGGGACTTAAATGACGTTGTAAATTCTATGACTAATACTATTATAAAAGCTGCAGATGCTTCTATCCCAAAATCGGGGTCAGGAAAAATCAAATATAAAAACCCATGGTGGAACCCAGATTGTACAAAAGCACAAAAAGATCTTAAAAAGGCCTGGAATGTTTTTAGGTGGCGTCCTGCAACAACTCATTTTATTCTTTTTCAAAAAGCCAAATCTATAGCAAGACGAGTTAAGCGGCGAAGTCAAAGGACTTATTGGATCAAATTCATATCAGGTATAAATTCTTCTGTGACTTCTAAATATATGTGGACCAGTATTCGAAAAGTGTGCGGTATATATACTGATCATTCCATTTCTTGTCTTAAAAAGAATGGGAAAGACATTTCCAGTTTACAGGAGGTGGATGATGCTCTTGCAGAGGCTTTTGCCTCTGTGTGCTCATCGAGTAATTACAAGGAACCTTTTCTTACACACAAAAAATACCAAGAAAGCATCAAATTACACTTTAAAACGAAAAGGCATCTCTCGTATAATGCTGATTTTACTATCTTGGAATTGCGCAGAGCATTATCTGTCACGAAACAGACAGCACCTGGACCGGACGAAATCACTTATTCAATGCTGCAACATTTACATGATGGATCCCTCCAAAATCTTCTGTTCCTATATAGCAGAATTTGGAGGTAGCATGTGTTTCCTGATAAATGGAAATTTGCTATAATAATTCCTGTACCAAAACCTGGAAAGGATCCTCATGAACCATCTAACTATAGACCAATAGCTCTGACCAGCTGCTTGTATAAGGTCTTCGAAAAAATGTTAAACGCACGCCTTGTTCATATACTGGAAGAAAATGAATTCATTTCTCCTTTCCAAAGTGGTTTCCGAAAGAATCGTTCAACAATTGATAATCTTTTGGCCTTGGAAATGGATATTCGAACTGCCTTTATAAAAAGGAACAATTTGGTATCGGTGTTTTTTGACATAGATAAAGCTTATGATCGAACATGGAGAAACGGGATCATGAAAATTCTTTACGACCGCAATTGTAGAGGGCAGTTGCCCCTTTTTATTCAAAATTATTTACACCATAGATATTTTAAAGTACGGCTTGGTAATACCTATTCCAATGTTTTTAGTCAGGAAGGAGGAGTTCCACAAGGCTGATATATTAAGTGTGACACTATTTGTATTAGCTCTTAACCCTATTTTATCTGTTATACCTGCAACTGTTAGCAAGACGCTATATGTAGATGATATGCAAATTTCTTGCTACGCCCGAGATATGCGATACATTGAAAGACAGCTTCAGAAAGCGTTAAATAACATAAACGCAACATAACATGGTCAAATAAACACGGCTTCACATTTTCCCCTCATGAAACAGTCGCTATGCACTTCGGCGAAAGCCCTCTTCATCCGGAGCCAGAGTTGTTTTTGAGTGGTAATCAAATTTCCATTCAGGATCAACACAAATTTCTAGGAATTATTTTTGATTAAAAAGACTGACTTTCCTATCGCACATTGCATATTTGAGGAGTAAATGTCTGAAGTCATTAAACATTCTGAGAGTTTTATCCAATACTTCTTGGGGTGCTGATCGGACGTTCTTGCTTAGAGTCTACCGCGGTATCATTCGATCAACAATCGATTATGGATGCGTTATTTATGGCTCTGCTAGACAATCTTACCTTAAACGTTTGAACGTTGTCCATCGCCAAGCTCTCCGATTGTGCATTGGAGCATTCAGGACATCACCAGTAGCTAGTTTATGTGCTGAGACGTTTGAGCCTCCTTTGTCTAATAGAAGAACGAAGCTATCATTAATTAATTTCTACCGTATTTTATCCAATAAACGACATCCTTTCCATGAGAAAATCCAGAATGGCGTTGACGACCGTTTAATTCCCGCAAATCCTACATACCTCATTTGGGATTGCGTATCTAAAGAATATTACCAAATGACTTCAGTGATATACAGATATACGCGGATGAAAATCTAAATTCAGCTCCATGGATAGAAAATAAATTGCACTACGAAGACCCTTTTAAACAGTTTAGAAAATCGGACACTGATAGCAAAGTCTTTATTTCCCTTTATAAGCATCATCGAGAATTTTATTGCTCTTAGGAACCCATTTTTACGGATGGTTCAAAGTCATCTGATCATGTGGGTTGCGCATTTGTCCATGGTCGTCGCATTATAAGTTATAAACTTCATCCTTTTTCTTCTGTTTTTACCTCTGAATTAACTGCTATTTACTTAGCCCTCAAATATATTGATGAACAACAGACCCATAAGTCTGTTATTTACACAGATTCTCTGAGTGCTCTGCAAGCTTTAAACTCATCATCTCTTGATCATCCGCTTCTACAGGAAGTGAAGAAGATATACCGCCTTCTATGTGGACAAAATATTAGTTTTGCTTTCCTCGATCCCACCACATGTGGGTATTTCTGGAAATGAAATCGCAGATACAGCAGGCTAAGTCAGCGAGCGTCAATTTGCCCCAATGTCTTTCTTATAAAGATATGCGCACAATTATAATTAGTTGGTGCTATCACCAACGGCAAAATCAATGGGACATGGAGACTAACAACAAGCTCCATTTTATTAAACCACAATTGGCCAACTGGTCTTCAAAACTAAGTAGACGCAATGATGTAATTTTATCCCGACTACGTATTGGTCACACTCGCCTGACACATAGATTTTTACTTTTTTCCGAACCTCCCCCAATGTTTAATAATTGTGGAGTTCTTTTAACATTTCGTCACATTTTAATAGAATGCACCCGCTTTATTGACCTTAGATGCAACTATTTTAACTTGGATTTTTTATTGGGTGAGTAGCATCACCCAAACATTTTCTTATATATTAAAGATGCGGGAATTTTACATGAAGTTTAGTCTGGTTTTAATAACTTTCACCCTTTTTTAACATTTGAGTAGTTTGAACACAAGCAATTACATTTTTTACAATGCAAAACTAATTTTAATTTTATCTTAATGGAGAAATTTTACTCAGTGTCGGTGCAGTATATTCTATATCAAGATCTTGCGCCAGAAATTCAAATCCAAATCCAAATCATGCCAAGTTTGTCATATGAATGTAACTGAACAGTATTTACACACTGCCATTGATAAGATAGTAGCCTGGTGTGATAATAAATATCAAACTATATCACCTCTTAAGAACCATTTTTGCCGGAAATCAAGGCTTCACTTCGATCCGAATATTAAAATTCGAAGCTTTTAAATC
>JAPMOQ010055978.1:0-11202 GCA_026543055.1 Argiope trifasciata
TAGTATTTAAAAACTGTTTTCTCATACGGTGGAATTCCATTTAACATCATTTTTATACCATTAAATTTCCATTTTTTTTTATTGTTTCATTCATTATTTCAATATGAAATAAATAATGACACATGAAGAAATATTATATCAGACAATGGGCTTTGGTAAAACATACAATTAAAATATTTCTGATTACTGAAGATGACTTTTTTCCCCAATATTTAGGAGAAAGGAATTTACTAAACAAATGTTTATTTAAATAATTTACATAATAGTCAATCACAATATAGATAATACTTATAATAAAAAAACAGCAATTATGTTACAATTGATAGATAAAAACCATAGAATATAACTTTTACATATTACCTAAATATAATATCCCATTTTAACTTTTGTAGGGGATGGGTAAGGAAATCGAAACAAAGGAATAGAATAAAAGTGACACACTTTAATAGAAATAAAGAGTTAAAAATGTGAAAGACATATGCATTTGAACTATACAATTACATACATTTGTGTATAAAATATAAATTTCTTTATATAAATAAAAAATAATGGAAAATAATAAACATTCTTTAAAATAAATGATTTTAAAGCATAAATAAAAATTAATAATATAATTAATAAATCATTAAAATAAGAATAGAAGACAGCATTTAACTTAATAAGACACAATAATATAATAATTTCTTAGCAAAAAATGCTGAATAAAGTTCATATTGTTTATTCGCAGTAAAATGAAGAACTTATTTCAAGATACGAGTTTGAAATATAATCTTTAGGGAAATGAAAACAATGTGGTTCAATGAAATTTTCTTTATATTCAATATCTTAGCCACTGACTGATTGATGGTTACACAAATGCTCCATATAATTAAAATAACCACAATACACACATATATATAGTTCTTAAAACTAATATGACTTTAGCACTTTAAAGCATTGAAAACTCATAAAAGTATGGAAAATTATCACTGGAATTATTTCCTGAAAAATTGCATACACTTTAGGGAACAAAGATCTATTCTAATTCCGATGAAGCATACAAGTAAATTTAGCTCTTAGTAAGTATTTTATGCTTAGTATTGTTGAAGGATTCAAACACATAAAATTTATTGACTTCAATACTAGAGCTATTTAATATGCTTTTAAGGTAGAATGCTTCTCGGCATAATTAATAAAAATAAATTTCATTGTTTCCTCATTAAATACTAAAGAACTATATGAAAGACCAAAAACATATAAATAGTGAAGATGTTAAAAATTTATTGCAGATAAAATGTAACAGAACTTGATACTAAAAATTTATAATAAAGCCTCAGAAATAAATGATATTGTAACTAATCAGTATATTTCAATTATTTTGTTTTACTTGATGGGATTTAAGGGCCGTTTTGCGGTGAGTAGTATCAGATCTCCGGTTTGTTTATACCATTTAAAAGCAAGATAATGTTATTTGACGTACAGCTCCTTATGTGAACGGATTTGTATTTCAATATTAACCAAAATTCTCTCAGTGGATTCGGAATCGAATTGTAACGTAAAAAATAGCACGAGAAGTCTTATCCATATCGCTCAGAATTAGTGTTTAAATCAATAAACATTTCAAAATTAGAAAATTATCTAATTATGAAATATTTTGCCTTGTTAACATGCTTTTTTTTGGTTTTTTAATTTTAGCACGAAAACTATCTATTAGGCTGCACTAAACAAGAGAGCTGACATTGAAAATAAGCAAAAAATTAGAGCTTCCCAAAGTGATACAATAATGTGATTGTCTATTGGGAATATCGATTTAAAAGGAAAATATCTAGGGAAAAAATACTAACGTCTGGTGGATGAGGGTAAAATAAGTGGAGCGTTTACGAAAAACGATTGTGCATTATTGAGGTTCAAACTCGGGACTATTGGGTCCGTAGCCATGCAACATAATCGCTAGACAAAAGTGTACATTCGTGTCTGGAATTTGTTATTTGGCTTATAAACTTACCACCACACTTATTCAGAAGTATATAAACCGCTTAATAATTTCAGTAAAAACTCCCCTTACAGAGAATTTAACCTTCACTTAGTTAAATTAACATCCCGTTTTAAAGCAACTCTAAACTCTTTTTAAGATAGGCTTCGAAATTTCGAATCATAGTTAGATGACGATAATTGTGCATGAGCAGGCCTTCTTTTTCCAACATTCCGCACCAGATCAACAGATATCTGAAAGGATATTTGGTCGGAAGAGCTTAACATGTCCCAAACAGCTTATACGATGTTTATTAAGTGGAACCAGGTCTTTAATCTGGAAATCTTCGCTCCTGAAGCCAACACCTTACTACCAAGACATCACAGTCAGTCTTACCCCTTCAAAATTCTTGAAAACCACTGCAGGTTCCTGTGACCCCTTGATTTCCAGCTTTGAGACCAGGTTCACTTGAATACATCTCAAGCCGAGTTCCAAAGACCTGCCTCCTCACGGATTTGGTCATAAATCTGACATCTGATCCAATGGGGGACCACACTCCCCCATCGTCTGTTGGCCACCTGAAGATTTCGGAGAGCTTCCCGCAAAATGTTGGTAAAAGGGGCAAATTCAAAGACCCGGAAAATCTGCTCGGGTTATGGGGGAGTCAAATAAACTGAGATTAAATTTGTTTTGAGGATCAGTTTGTTTTTATCAGCCATACAAAACAGTTGCGTCCATCAGTTCCTACCAATTTAGTGGAGCAACGAAATGGTTATGGAATTTTTGGATTTATATGAGCTAGAACCATTTATATGGAATCCACGACATGAATGCCACAAAGATCCGGTCCAGGTGCATGATGCCTGGAGAAGGATTCAGAATAGTATAATGAATGCTCATTAACCACTTGACTGCCTTATTTTCTTTACTATCTAATAAGATGACACCTTGAATTTGGGAAATATTTTGTTATTTTGATTCAATTAGAAATCCATTGAATACTTGACTTATCTTTGTATTCGGAATAATTTTAATATTGAATTATAATCGTTATGAATTATTAATTTTTTGCTTACAACTATCAAAATTCGATAAATCGAAGCACGTATGGCACTTGGGCAAAATAGTTAAGTGGTTAAAGTTATTTAAAAAATGTTGTCGACATTTAGAAACAATCAACAATCAAGATTAGTATCACCTTTCGGAATAGGATGAAGCAGTCCTTCTTGTTTACCGCTTTCTCTAGGGGAAGAGTATGCAAGGTATACAATTAGAAATAATTTCTTCGGTAAGCTTTGTAAGGTTAGGAATGTTAATTCTCGTGAAATAGTTGCTTCATTTTTTTGAGAGGGCGAAATAGTTTTTTGAGTTTGCATTCTTAATTATTTCTATCTGCATCATTTGTGGAACCACTAAAAGCGCGTCAGCTTTGTGTAATTTATATAAAATGGCCTTTCAAGAAAGTAATTCATCAATTGGCTGGGTGTTCATTATGTTTTTAATTTGAAAAGCGAATTTATTGTTTTCTTGAGCGATTTTGATCTTTTGTGTGACATCATTTGAAGACATCATAATAACAGGATAACGGCTAAGGGCATCCACAAGTAGGGATGACGAATATTTTCAGAACGGTTATTACGTCACCAATATCAGAAAGTCACAGATACCAGTGATCGATACTTTTCATTGAGAGGTGTGATTCAAATCACACCATGGTAAGGGTGTGATTCAAATCACACCCTTACCATGATCGTATCGTATTGTTGATATTTCAACTACAGCTCTTGCAATCACAATAGAAAGTTACAACAGATACGATCTATCCAATAGAAGCTCTCAAACAGAATTCAGTTATTCATAGGGATAGGGAAAGTCCCTTACACAATGATGCATTTCTTGGAACAGACCTCCCACTAATAGTTCTGGTGGGGCGGGAAACGGAGCCTATTGTTCACATGTAGACACGTTTCTCCTTTCACAAACAGTCGTAGTTCTGAGCTGTTCAGGTCTTATCGCAAGATAATGACTATTGTTGGAAGCAGTTGCGCGGCTGATCTTATTGTACGAAAATAAGATTTCTTTCGCACTCA
Source organism: Argiope trifasciata (assembly GCA_026543055.1). Classification (NCBI taxonomy): domain Eukaryota; kingdom Metazoa; phylum Arthropoda; class Arachnida; order Araneae; family Araneidae; genus Argiope; species Argiope trifasciata. Next base: position 4,042 of record JAPMOQ010055978.1, read on the forward strand.
AGTCTCCGCAGGAAGATTTAAAAAAAAAATTTACTGGTATTTAACACTTTTATCGATTTAATGATATCGAAATTTCATATTTGATATCATTAAATCGATATAAACACCATAATTACTATATTTTCATGATTGTAATCATTTGATATTCGTATAATTAAATTTTCTGTGCTTAATTAGCATGAGAATACCGTTGCTCGGAATGATAGCTCGTGTTTTTTAAAGCTCTTTTAAAACTAAATGGGATATTTTAAATAAATTGCTAATGATAAATTTTTCCTCGTGAATTTTTTGAAACTTCTTTGACAATACAGAAATTCATCCAAATGTGTGTGTGTGTGTATATATATATATATATATATATATATGTGTGTGTGTGTGTGTGTGTGTGTGTGTATGTATATATAAAATTTATAACAGAAAATCTAAATGCTGGCGTCACGTATATATCAATACTTTTGTTTACATAACATCAATTTTATCAATAAATTGAATTGAATTTTTGATTAATTTTGTTAGGAACGTTAAGAGACTGGTAACATCGCAAAAGTCTTTAACACCGTAAACTCTTTTTTTTTAAAGTTTATCAAAGAACATATATTTCTTAGATAAAGCAACAGATTTATAAAATCTTTTTTTCTAAAAAAAGGAATTTCAAAGATTCTGTATTTATTTTACAATATTTTGAAGCATTTTTTTGTTGATTTGCAAATGAGAATATTCATTAAAGGATAAGACTGTGTGAATAAGTGAGATAGATGTATCTTGTGTAAAGTGCAGCAGGAGTTATAATTCCATGTCTCTATGTACATTCTAATGCAAAATAATCCAGATAAATGCTTCAAAGATGCGTGGCCAATAATTTACGTTTGAATATTCAAAAGTATAGCATTCATAATTATGCCTTGAAATAACAATCTGTTGTTTACTCGTATCAAATAAAGAATTATATATTACTTCACTCATATTTTATTACTGATAGGGGTGTTACTTATGAAACGAAACTACAACTGCACATATAAGTAGTAACAGGGGCAGTAACAACCTTAAAATTTGCAGGTTCCAAACTGGAAAGCAATTTTTATCAGTGCTTTATTATAATAATTAAAAGCAATCTAACAGTCTAATACTACCATTTATCTTTGCAATTAAGGTAAAGATCAATGATAGTGTTTACCTCTCTACTTTCTCTTATGGTTATGTTTATGCAGTGTAGCGTATCCGTATTTCTTTATACTGTTAAATAGAATCAAGTATGCATGAAGCACATCTTCCTATCCAATTAGATTGGAGCGAAAATTGGATACATGTTTGTAATAATGATGTCAAAGCAAAGCAATTTCATTTATCCATTTTTTTAAATGATTAATCAAACTCTCATGAATAGACAGACTGACGGATAATCACTCCTTTTACAAATTATATTAAACAATTTAATACAATTATATATTTTGATAAAATTACAGGATATATTTAACTTATCTAGTTGCTTTTGTTTTTAGGTATCATGTTCACTTATAACCGATTCTGCAAATTTTTAGTTTATATTTAAAATTTTGACCAATAGATATGTCATCAATGATCACCTGCTCTCCGTACTTTTTAAAAGAAAATTTTAGACATTATAAACTTACCTAAATTTATGTGGAATAAAATAATCTTGCATAATATTTTAAAAGTGGTGGAAATAAACGAGAGAAAAAGTTGCGGTAAAATGTCGATTGTTTTAAGTTGTATTAAGATTTTAAAATCACTAGAAAAGTATGCAACAAAAATAAATTCTGGATAAATATATTTGATATGCATTTACATTGGTACAATTCATAAGGTTTTGAGTTGTATATTTCATTACTTCATTTAAAAACGAAAATGAAATTATTTTTTAATAGAGAATAATGATTATAAACAATATTGAATTCTGATAAAACAGCTACGAGATGTTTTAGGGCCTGGATAATTAATATCTAAATGGCCAATTATGAGACTCTAATACATTCTTTTTACCTGTCCAACTAATTTTCTGACTAATTTTTGCTAAAAATACCCAGCAAAAGTTAAGAAAACAATTCTCCGTGCAACGATTCGCAAAATGATGTTATCAACTGTCGGGGTTTGACTAAACAGAACAGTCTTCTCATTCACTATTCTTAGAATCCCTTAGACTTTGAAGTAGAGCACAATAAACGAAAGCGATAACATTTGACTTGAATGAGCCTTTCCTACCCTTAGGGACTCTTGACCTCTTGTAAATTTGAGGGAACACAAAAACTCGTTTGCAGTGCTTCTCGTTTGAAAAACCGATGCGTTTTTGACACAGGTTTCGCATTCCTAGCTTTTGAGAAGTTTCACATGTAGAATGAAACCTCCAGATCGAAGATGGTAATCTAATTAAAAGAAATCTCCATGAATCTCATGGCATCTACATAATTTTCAATAAAAAAAGGATCTCTTTTACAGAATTTTTTAAATAATAAGTCGGACAATAATTTAATTTAATTTAACTTAACAACAAAAAAAAGAGTATCATTTAAGATATACCTGCCCTTCAAATATCCGGTTTAGTCAGTGTCAATAAATGATTAATAAAAAAATTTGAAAAAAAAATAGATTAAAGCAAAATATAATAAAGAGAAAAAAAGTTTTTTTTTTTTCATTTTTTTACTACAAAAAGCTAAAAATCTTTTTTTATATTTTAAGCACAAAATTAATTAAATCATTCCTGATGACTGTCATAAAAAGCACAAAATATCGAATTATTTATTAATTTTTTTTGCTGGAAAATGTCTCATTGATCGGCTGAACGTTTTTCAACGAGTAATCCTCCTGAATTCTGATACAATTAGTTGACGAAACTGCATATCAATGATTGATAACCGATTGCTGCCCAAAGAAAGTAATTGGTCTTGAAATCCTACAGAGAATATCTGCTGGAAACCTGAAATTGTTTCAGACCAATGATATATGTAAAGACGCTGTTATTGCCATAAAATTTCCTTGTTCTGTCATTTTCGGTTTCGCTTATAAGTTTAAATAGAGATGTGAATTTTCAAGCTTATTATTTCTATTACTTAGTACTGTTTATTCAAAAAAAAAAAAATTTAAAAAGAAAAAAAAATGAAATTTCTTTTACACAACAATGCACGGAAAAAAAGTATTGGGATTTTGCATAATAATTAATAAAAAATTTGGGAGATTAAAAACAAAACAATGACTGTGAAATTCTTTTATAAGTTAGATTCGTAAGACATTTGGAATTATTTTTTGTTTATGGAATACTATGAAGTGTTAGAAATGATGCCTTCTTAAATGAATAACTTTTTTAAATCAATTTTTCATATAGAATTAAAAAGTCAATTTTTCCATAAGAATTAAGATTTAAAATGTGAAAGCAGTAGAAAAGTATTATTTAAAGTAAAATTTCGTCCGGCCACTTTTCCCTCCCCCCCCCCCTTTTTTTAAGTGTGTTAAATATGAAACAAAGCAACGTTTCAAAATGCTTGCTGATTGAAAGCGGCGTGTGGATAAAAGGTTTACGGAAAATCAGCAGATGATTTGAACTTGGGAGGTCCGTCCTTTATTCGCCCTTCCCCTGAGTTACTGGGCCCCTTACCACCTTTTATGACTCGACTTCCGGGAAAAAACACTATCTGAAAAGAAGGATCAGTATCTTACGCTTAAATAGGCAATTACTAAACACACGTGAAGACCAATATGTTTTTCCCTCACCAATTTTTCTGATATTTGCAGTTTTATTTTGTTTTCGCCTTTTCAAGTTTTTGTTTGAAATAAAAAAAAATGTTACCAGAATAATCTTATTTTATTGTTAACCACATCTTAAATTGATAATTTTTTAAGAATGTCTTAAAACCTGCTGCAGATATATTCGATTCACAAATCTTGATTATGATTATTGTAGATTTAAATTTAAAATAGAACTTAGATGACTTAGTGTAAAAAAAATTAATCAAGCTAAAATGCAAGATTTATGGAGACTATACGATTTTATGCAAAAAAGAGAGTTAATAAAGCAGTCTTAAAAAATGTATTTAAATGATAGATAGATACTTATTAATAATAGTATTTGTTGCTTGTAATATGATGCCATTGCATATATTCTAGAAGTTCCGATTGAATGTTGCCTCAAATATTTTCAAATGCTTTAAATCACACTAGAAAGATTACTTAAAGCAAATGTCTACACATTAAAACTGGGAATTTAACCTATGGAAAAATTGTGAAAAAAGCTAAACTCCTAAGTGCTTCTACAATAAACTTGTAGAATAAAGCTGTAGAATAAGGTTATTAATGAAAAAAAATTAAATATTTAATAAGGTCTTATTTTAATGAAGAATTAAATATACTATTCGCAGCATTTTAGTAAATATTATAAAACAATGTGGTTAGTAAAAATTATTAAAAACGCAGAGCAAATAATTAAGATTTTTATTCATTAACGGTTATAAAATATTCTAATAATGCAATTTTTTCGGTACTATGAAATTAAATCAGCTCTATTTATGCTTAAAAATGCACACACAGACACATAAGACAACTGATAGAAGTTTTTAATAGTAGAGCAAAACATAATATCACCCCATATAAAAATTATACAAATACATACACATCTTTTGTTTGTTTATTTGTTTCAAGAATTAAATATTTACCCCTAATTTCGGGGAATAATTTTTAGAATCCAATGTCATAACAATGCTATAATTCGTTTAAATATTTTTTTAAAAATTCCCGAGGTTGGGCACAATTATTAACAACCCGAACCGTATCAAGCAAAAATTGTATATACCTCTGGGTGGTTAAATAATCTGAGTATGGCTTTTCTAAAATTTATCTCTATTCCTCAAAAGATTACTTAAAAAAAGTACTTTAAAAAAAGCAATGGACTTTTTTCACTCTCCTTCCTTCCCAGCTGTGGGGGGTTAATCACCTGGGGGGGGAATGGGTTTCTAAACAATTTCGTTATCTTATCTTCCTCACTTACAACGTCATCCCCCCATTTTTTTCTCCCCAACTTTCTTATGATAGTAATCTGTTGTTTTAAGCTAAACTCTAATCCGAAAAAAGAATAATAAAAGAAAGAAAGACTTTAATTCGAAAAAAAGAGAAAATTCAAACGAAAGGTCTATTTTTCGCACAAATCAAAAATTCGACGCGAGAAGCAACACTGACATTGCTTTCGAGTGGCTGGGAATTAATAAGTGTTCCTACCGGGAGGGAAATCTGCAGAAGAGGAAAGCAATATCTTGTCCAATATGTGACTCTTCAAAGAAGTAAACAATACAGCAAATGTTAAACAATGTAGGAAATGGAGAAATTCAATTGTAAAAGAAATTTCATTTCAGAACAATGCATAGTTATATTATGTCATCCATCCTAAGAAATTAGATTTAAAACAAGCATTTTCGAATTTTTTTTTTCAAAATAATTCACAAAGAATTTAAAAAAGCCTTTAAAAGGAATATGAAATTAGTTATTCTTGGGATAATCCATTCATCTAATGATTCTTTCTAATTGTATTAAAGAAATAAAATTCTTTTACTAAGATTACATCCATAAAAGTATTATTTTGTATGAGAAATATTTACACGGTAATTTTTTTTTTCAAAATATATTTAACGGAAAAGAATATAAGACCTCTTGGTGATGCAACGAGTGGGAAATAATCACTTCAAGAAAATTGTCCTTTTATTTTATGAACATAAAATTAATCATTTTCAGGTTAATATACCATGAAATCTCATAACAAAAGCTGACAATTCTTCGCAATAAAAAAGCAGAAATGAGATAGAATTATCAAAACTGCATAAATTAAAATAAATTGAATTTCAAGTTTCATTAAAATACTGAAAAATGTATCGAAAAAAATATTTTACTCATCAAGTCGGCTATAGGAAAATATGCTGTAAGTGAAAGGGAATAAAAAGAATCTCAGATTACTGTCAACGAAAACCGCAAATGTTTAACTCCTTGAAAATGACATTGCACTATCAAAACTGAGACGACATCTCTGAAAACTGCAAGAGGGGTCAGGGGGGTTAAGCGTAACTACCCTGAAGATTCTTCGATCGTTGGAATTCGGCTAAAGAAAAGGAGTATCGACTGATCCTGACCCTCCAGGAGGTGGATAGAAAATCCCAGAAACACAAAACAGTTTTCTTTTGTGTCTTTGAACCATCGGGGGGTGTAATCTTTGAGGGCTCCTTCCTAGGGAAAAAGAGAAATCTGAGAGTGGACTTACAAGTGAACGGACCCGATATTCTTGGAATTATCGGATCGTTGAATTGCATATCACTGAAATTTATCGGAAAGGTAATTTCACCCTTTCCTGTGATTCACAGGAAAGGGCGTAGTAACAATATAGACCTTGACTCATTTTGCAATGCACTATAGATAATTTTTAACTGCTTGTGACGTAATGTTGTGATTGCGTTTATTGTGGTCACTGCTCGAGCCATCTATTGGTGAAATATTGAACTATAGTAAACATTTTAAAGAAATGACATATATTTTGAATTGAACCTTTTTAGAAAATGATTTACTTCAATAAACAAATTAAGTATAAAGTTATGAAAAAACCGAATTAAAATAGTAAGCTGAAATAGATAAATTAATTCAATCACACATTACTTAAATTAGTTAATTAAGTTTTAATTAAAATTAATAAATTTAATATTCAATATTAATTAATAATTTTTAATTAATAATATGATTGAAATAACAGATATTTGGAACAGATATTTAAAAATAACAATAGCAAAATTATTTGTTATTGAAAAAATCGTGGATTATGCATCTCTACATATCACTGAAATTTATCGGAAAGGTAATTTCACCCTTTCCTGTGATTCACAGGAAAGGGCGTAGTAACAATATAGACCTTGACTCATTTTGCAATGCACTATAGATAATTTTTAACGGCTTGTGACGTAATGTTGTGATTGCGTTTATTGTGGTCACTGCTCGAGCCATCTATTGCTGAAATATTGAACTATAGTAAACATTTTAAAGAAATGACATATATTTTGAATTCAACCTTTTTAGAAAATGGTTTACTTCAATAAACAAATTAAGTATAATGTTATGAAAAAACCGAATTAAAATAGTAAACTGAAATAGATAAATTAATTCAATCACACATTACTTAAATTA
>JAPMOQ010055979.1:0-10309 GCA_026543055.1 Argiope trifasciata
CAAAGACGAAAATTCTAATTTAAAATATTGCTTATTCTAAGGAAATTTTAATTTCTACTGCCACTTCGCACATTCTTTGTTATTATTTAAAACATTTTATTTTCATAATTAGTAATTTATTATTAGACTGAAATTACCAATTAGAATTAATAAAAATATGAAATACAATTGAAAGAAAATTATACACTGCTCTAGAATCCATTTCATCATATGTTTATTGTTTTCTGAAACTCTGAAGTTATCAAAATAATAATTAGTTCGCTTAATTAGTGCATGTAGCTCTCATTCTTTTCTACTGTTTAAATTCAGATAGTTAAATAATTTTGAAAGCACATTATATCAATGAAAAATAAACTATGAACAAATTAAGTTAGAAAATAGAAAGATGTCAGTCTCTTGAAAATGCATTTTTTGAGTTGTGAATTGGAGGGTTTTTATTCTTCTAATAAATGTTTGTGTTTCGGTAAGAGAAAGAACTTAAATCTGAAAATAAATATTGAAATTGAAAATTGTTGAAGTGAAAATTAATTCTGAAGGGCAAAAATACGAATTAGTTAATATTGAGGATAAACATGTATGTGTTACATTAGGTAGCAGCGTCAAATCACGGCTCATGTATCAAAATAAGTCAGAAGTCATGTCAAAATTATATATTTGAAATGAGTGGTTGTTGCAGTAATTCACACGTATTTTGGTAATTCAATTTTCTTGTATTTTAATTATATTTTGATTTTTAGTTATAGTTTAAATTATCACCATTGAAACAAATGAATTTTTATTGATATAAAATGAAATGTATTTTACTTCGAAAAAAAGGAGGTATTGCATTTTTATATAACACACTTTGTTTTTAAGTGCGCAAAAGGATTTAATATTAGCGATACAATTTTTTTTTTAATGGTCTTTACCATTAAATTTTACAGTATGCATTATATAATTCAAGGAAGCAAAGATAAGTCGCTAGAGCATATTCTATGAAGTTAGTTAATGAACGACGAAGTCATAAATGTACTTTGTTGCAATAATTTTAAGAAGGTTTTGTTTTCTTGTATGGTGTTCTTTAAATGGCAATTCTGTTTCTAGAAAAGTTAGTGTATCCTTGTTCACAACAGTGTAGCATTGTTTATTATTTCTGTTTGTACATAGATACAGAAAAAAAAAATATATCCCAAATTGTCTTCAAAGCTGAACTCGAAATTGTTGTAAAGTAAAGTAATTGTCTTAAAGTAATCTTATTTCATAGAAGATAACAAAAATATTTTGTTTCTGCATTAATCATTACATATATATAGATTAAAACATTTAGTTGGAGGCAAAAGCAAGCAAAATTTGTTAACTGAGATTTGGCAACACGTCAAGCCCACCAAATAAGTTTCCCGTCAAAAGTTTTCAGCAGTTTTTACCAACGCTGATGAGGTTAGGCTTAACAAATTTTTGGCGGATTATTTTAAACAATTGTGTTTATCTTGATAGTTGATGCATTTCAAATTAATCATTTTTAATTAATCGTTTTTTCAGATTCCTTCTGAAGAACATTTGAATTAAGATAAAAAGAATAAAGGAAATTTAAAATTTCTTATCTACTTTTCGTTACCCCAACTGACATTGAAAATTCGAGCGTACGCATTGTGTTCTGATTAATGGAAACTTTGTTTTCATAAAACACTTACCTGCCTTAATCAGTTAATTCCTATTTTCCAATGCTTTGCCCTCTCCCTGGAACAAGAATAAAACAAACTACTAAGAAAGACATAAAATTTCAAACAAACGATATTCTTACATCGGTTTGAAAATTCGTTAAAAAAATAACGATAAAAAAATGGACAAAACTTTTTACGATGGATTTAAATTGCGACTTATGTATTTAAAAATGAAATCCTCGTAGAACTGTTGGTAGGTCGAACAAAATCATAATAGGGGCGATCCAAAATCTGTCAATAATGGTCTGAGGTACCACAAATCCGATTTTTAAAAAAAATCTTTGATTTCAAGAAATGTACTGTTATTATACAATATATAATAAGAAGAAATTAATTTTAAACAGAAGAAGAGATGATTTATAAGCAGAAGAAGAAATTTAAAATAATTATTTTGTTTCATTGGCAAATATAAAAAAGAGAATAACACTTATTTTCCTTTCGGATAAGACTGCATTCATTAAATGTAAATGCTTCATAAAGGAAAAATGTAAAAAAGTACCAATTATTCTTTCTTATTTTATTATTCAAAGTAGGCAGTATTTTTTCAAGTCTGCAGCAGAAATAAATAAATTTCTTGACCGTCAGACTCGTAGTATCCGGCATACAATTGGTGATTTGTAAAACATGGATTGTTTAGGTTCAGTCCGCTCACATGAAGAAGTTGACCTGGAGTCTTCTTGATGGTCATCGAGAATGTATTTAGAATAGGGAACTGCAATTGTTTGAAATGAAAACGAATGTTGGAGGGAATAATGAGAATACTGGTAGTGAGCACTTCTCCAATCGACTTTTGTTTAAAGATAGTTGCCACGTCTCTTGCCTGATATTTGTCTCTTTATTCTGATACTCCTGATCAGGTAGCAAGTAAATACTTTTTTTTCGGTTCTTGCCTCATGATGACCTTGAGACTCTGAACAAGTGATCTGGTGTTTGTACTGAAATTTTCCTTTATATGCAACCTTGAATATCGTAGAAAATAATTTTAATTTGTATATGTAAGATCAACTCTGAAAAATATTGGACGCTTGCTGCAGACGAAATAGAGGCTGAATGACAACATCCCGTATAGAAGACTATTCATTAATGAACAGAAAAGAAAAATTACCACTTTCACGAAATTCTTTTAATTCATATCCTTAGTATTGACTAACATCAATTATAAAAATGTTCTACCTCCGTCAGTTTAATAACTCGTTTCTTACTAAAGCGTTTATCTAAAACACACAGTTCAAAAATGCTTTGGGATAGACGGTAGATGTATGGAACTGATTTTGTACCGCATTTTCAGATTTATAAAATATTGAGTAAATTCTATTCTGGAGAAGTTCATCCAATCTGTTGTTCGAATATAAATTAATACAGAAATATTGAACCTAAAGAATCGATAACGCGATTAACATTTATAATATGCAGGTATACTTAATTTACAGAGAGATACAGTGATGAACTGATTGTCTATGTTTTTCAGTGAGGTAAGAACACTATAATTGAAAAATTACAAAGAATTAAGTATATCTGACGTGGTATGGAAATTTGGAACTACAACATCAGTTTCATTTCAAATCTCTGCTCCCTTCGGCTGAGAAAAATGTGTCTAAAACATAATGTCCTTTTTTATGAACAATTAACTGTTTTCTAGTAGTCAAATGTAAATAACTGTCAAAGAAGAGCACAATCTATTCAGAACAAATGTAAAAACACATCTAAACTAAATATTTCGTAACTAATGTATGCAAATTTCATCCAAGACGTCCATTTTAATGACAAATTTATTATTAGAGAATATGCAAGATATTTTTAATAAGCAACTCACACTGTTTTATTATACAATTTTAATTAATATATATGAAACGATTGTGAATATGAGTGAATACCTAGTGAAATAATGAACAAATTTAGAATATTAGGTACGAAAATGCAATTTGTGCTTAATCTATCTCTCAAAATTGCAAAACACTATATAGTCAATTCAGATCACTGGTAATTCGATTGCGTTACTGCTTACAACACAGAAAAACAGTAATAAGGAATTGAGTCACGGGTCCATTGCAAATATTTAAGCTGCTACTGTCTTATTTGCCTAGAATTTGAAATATTTAGTTTTAAAAATTGGAATTCGAAAGAATTATTTAATTTTCGGAGTAAAAGCAAATAAATCTTGTGTCATGAACTCGTTAAATGTTGTACAAAATCCGGAGGAATTCTTAACTGTACGACTTTTTCTTCTCTCTGTGGATATCAGTATAATTCTATGGTGTTACTATTTAGAACATATAAAAACAACAACTAATTGTTCATTACAGATACTCAAGTTGCTGTTATATTTGTCCAGAATTTTAATTATTTAAAAAAAATCTAAGGATTTCTAATTTGGAAGTGTTAATTATTTTTCGGTATATTAGCAAAGAAATCTCGCAGCATGGACTCGGAAAAATCTTGAACAAGATTCGAAGGAATTTTTCACTTTGCGACTTGTCAATCTCTTTATGGATATTAATTGTTTTTTAGAAGTTCCTTTTTTCAGAAAAACGCTGCGAATAAAATACAATCCGAAGACCTTACTCAACGGCAGTTCCAGCAAATGTTGCTGTTGCGGCAGACCGGTCATTTGGTTTATATTATCACTGTACCTTTATATTATCAGTGTGATGAGTTCAATTGTGGCCGGTCAAGACCTTTAGGACTCAACCACAGTTCTTGCCAAAGTTGCTGTTGTGATGGTTTGGTTATTCAATATTTATTATCAGTGAACCTCCTGGAATGACAGAGAGTCAGTGATGTGAAACGACAATACTTCCCTTTCCAAAAGCTCATTCTCTGTTGGACAAATAAATTCCGCTTTCGTTTGGGTTGTAGTAGGAAGAAACAAGGTCATAGAGAGTTAAAAACTTTAATCATGTAAAATTCGAATCGGAAGAATTAGATGGTGAAATTAAAGGAATAAGAAATTAAAAGTGTTCTAACATCGAATAGGTTCCCAGTTTCCTTCATCTTTCTAACTTAAAAATTACTGAAGAAAATTCTAAAATAGTTCTAAAAATATTTAAATGATGAAAAACTACTTTAATGTTTGATTTGGAGGATATGGAATTTTAAAATATAATTATCGAACCAGACAGGATACTAAAATATATTCATTCACAATTTTTTGACGGGTATGTCCATGTGATTACAAGGAAAGACGAAAATGCTAATTGAAAACAAAAATTGCTTATTCTAAGGAAATTGTCTTTGCTTTTGTCGTTTTGGTCATTCTTTGATATAAGCCGAAACATTTTACTTTCAAAATTAGTAATAAAAAAAAACAACGATTGTCTAAAACTTATATAGCTCAAATGGCTATCAGATAGACGGGTGATGTATGATAAAATTTTATTTTACCAAATTTGCAGATTGAAAAATGTTGTGTAAGCTCTATTCTCCAGACGTTCATCTGGGCCGCGGTGGCCTGGTGGTAAGGTCTCGGCTTCGGAACCGAAGGGTTTCAGGTTCGAGATTCTATTCCACCGAAGATTCGTTGTGTGAGGGGGTGTCTTGCACGTTAAATCTGTCAAGCCAAACGTTCTCCCTCTGGTCTGGTGTGGTGTGGAGAGGGGTTGCCAGTTCAGGTGTCGTCCTCGTCATCTGATCATGGTTCAAAATTACGAGGTCCGTCCCAAAATAGCCCTAGAGTTGCTACAATATGGGACGTTAATATAACCAAACCTAGCAGTTCATCTAATATATTGTTTGAAAATAAATTAATACACCGATATTAAACCAAGAGTATCGGTAAATAGATTAACATTATATTATACACGTATACTTAATATTCCGAAAGATACTACAATGAACTTATTGTAAGTCTGAGTATGTTTTTCAGAAACCTATAAACAAGACAATTAAAAAATAGAATGAGTTAAGTATATCTGGTTTGATATGGGTATTTGTAGCTGCGAGATCAATTTCATTTCTATCTCTGTTCCTTCAGTTGAGAAAACGTGTCTGAATGATAATATCATTTTTTGTGTACTATTAACAGTATGCGAGCAATCAATAGTGAATAATTCGCAAAGAAGGGCACAATATATTCATAAAAGTATAAAAACCTACCAAAAGTTAATATTTCGTAACTAATGCACACCAATTTCATGCAAGGTGCCCATTTCCATGACAAGTTTTTATTAGAGTGTAAGCAAGATATTATTTAATAAGCCAAACAAGCAAATATATTATAAAATTTTAATTTAGATTCATGAATACATAGTGAATATGAGTCAATACCTAGAGAAATAATGAAAAAATTTAAATTATTAGTTAGGAACATGCAATATTTGGTTAATCTATCTCTCTAGATTTCACAACTTTATATAGACAATTCAGAAGACTCATAATTCCTGGAAGTTATTAGTTAAAACATATAAAAAACAATTAGTTCATTTTTGTTCATTGCAAAGGTTTCTGCTGTTGTTACATTTTTCCAGGCTTTTAATTATTTCTTGAACAAAAAAAACTTTAAGAATTTAGATTTTAAAATAGACTTTTAATCTGCGGTGTTTTAGCAAATAAATCTTTCTGATTGAACTCGTAGAATCTTGTACAAGATTCAGAGGAATTTTTGTCTCTGCGATTTTTCCATCTCTGGGGATATTAGTTGTTTTACAGAAAATTGTTTATTCCAAAAACTCACCGTTATTTTACCATCATAAGACCTTATGCGAGATTTTGAAAAATTCACAACTCTACTGATTTTTCGCTTCTCTGCTGGTATAAATTCGTTTATATAAGGGTGCTTTAGCGAAAAGCACAATCCATTTCATTTGAGGAAGACAGTTTTGCATTGATATTCCATATATTTAAACTTTTTTGATATAAATGGCAGTTTGATATCCCTCGGTGTGTTAAATAATTTTGTACGAACATTAAATCATTGAAAGATAAACTGTGAACAAATTAAATTATAAAATAAAAAGATTTCTTTCCTTTGAAAATGCGTATTTTTTAGTTGCCAATTAGAGGGGTTTTTATTCTGATTATTTTGATGCGAACGGTCTGGCCTGTGGAAAGCCAACACACACACACACACACACACACATTGAGCTTTATTATAAGTATAGATATAGATGACTGGTTGTTCTAGTAATTCACACTCATTTTGGAAATTAACTTTTATTACATTTAAACTATATTTTGATTTTTAGTTGCGGTTTAAATTTATTTCCATTGAAAAAACGAATTTTTATTGATATCAAATAAAATGCATTTTACATCGAAAAAAAGGAGGCATTGCATTGCTACTTAATATTCTTAGTTATTAAGTGAGAAAAATATTTTAATATTAGTAATACGTACATTTTTAAATGGTCTTTAAAACAAAGTTTTACAGTTTATGTTATATAATTCAAAGAAACCAAGCTAAGTTGCTGAAGCAAGAATCGCAATCGTAAGTTAATGAACGACAAGGTCTCAAATGTACTTTGTTGCATTCATTTTAAGAAAGTTATATTTTTTGTAGGATATTGTTTAAATGGCTATTCTGTATCCAGAAAAATAAGTATATCTTTTTTTCAAATGGTGTAGGAATTTTAATGATTTCAAAATGTTCATATATACATAAATAAATAAATGTTCTAATTTTTCTTCAGAGCTTAAATCGAAATTGTCGTTTTGGATCTTGAGTTTAATCTTATTTTGCTATAAGAAAACTAATTTTTAAAAAAAATTCTGTAGTAATTATTATATTTATATTTAAATATGTTTATGTGAAAGCAAAAATAGGCGGAATTCGTTAACTGCAAATTAGCACTACTTTAAACCCATCAAATGAGTAAGTTTTAAGCAGTTTTTCCCCCACGCTAATGAATTTTGGCTTAATATGTTTTTGACTGATTATTTAAAATTATTCTCTTTATTATCATACTGCTTGAGGCAATTCAAATTAAGGTTAACTAAATGGTTTTTCAGATTCCTTCTGAATAATGGAATTTTAATGATTTAATTTTTGAATTAAAATAAAACAGAATAAAAGAAATTTCTAATCCGCATTTTGCTACCCAACTGGAGTAGAAATTTCGCGCGTTTGCCTTACCTCAACTAGCGAAGAAAACTCACACATGCGCAGTGTGTTCTAATTGTTGAAAACTGTATTTTTATAAAACACTAACCTATCCGAATCACTTAATTTGCCTTCTCGAACAGTTTGCCTTCTTCCTCGAACAAAAACAAGCGGTTTCATATGATTTCAAGAAAAAGAAATTCTTGTATTTGTTTGAATTTTTTTAAAATTATTTGTCAAAAAATGAACGAATTTTTTTACGATGAATTCAAATCATGACGTTTGGATTTTAAAATGAAATAATCGTAGAACTTAAGGTAGGTCGACGAAAATGAATGAATGAAGATAATTGTAACCCACCTGCAAATCTAGATATTTGTATTTAACTGATGGTGATAGCTGCAAAAATATATCTCAATTAAACCAATGCTGTGATCCCATGATCTATCCTTTTTTTTCCAAGAGCTTCAAGTTCGAATGTACTTCCTGCTTTGTTTTTTTTTAATTTTCTTTCATTATTATATCTTAATTTCGAATAGACTGATTGTGAATAATAGCTTATTTCAGTAATTCTTTTCTTTTTTGTAAAATATAAAATTCTTATTCAGTTTCAGTGGTGTAGTTATCACATTTGTGCAATCGTGAGGAAAACACATTCTTTTGCAAATATTAGTTTTTTAATTCTGTTTTTAGGGTTTAGCACGAAATTTTGAAAAATTGAAAGAAAAACGCAATTTTAAGAAAATGTTTCATCTGTGGATATAAATATTTTTTTTAATTAAAGATTATGCTTGTTTGCAAAGGAATTCGATGACTTTGATGTTTAAAGTGTACTTTTGTTTTGAAATTTCGGTTTTATCGTAATTTGTAACAAATTTAATCAATCTGTATAAGTTGCTAGGCTAAAGTGGCTTAGTTGATGGCGGTAGATTGAAGCGATCCGAGGCGAACTGCAAGAGCTGTATCTGGGGATTGGCGAGAATGAGCTTTTAAGGGCCAAAGATCACTATTTAACATTATATTAAGAAAATGAAAAAATGCTAAAAAAATGAATTCCAACATGGAAAAAATATTACCCACAGACATTAATGTCTATCCTCACATGACTGCATAATTCAAACAAAATTAAGTTATGCCAATTTTAGCACCGATGAACTTTGATAATGCGAGTCAGCAGCTAATTCTAATATGATATCTCACACATTCATTCCTATAGAGGAAGCAAAAAATGAACCACATTGCAGATTCATTAATTTTATAATAATATTACTTGGTTCGCAGAACATAATGCCGGATTATATTTTCAATTAAATATTTATATAATTTGATATTTCATAAACTTCTTTCTAAAACATTTTTAACCTTCCGTTTAGTTTGAAGGTACATAACTCATGCTTTTTTGGAAATATTACTCTTTTCTATTTATCTTCATATATGACTACACTTTTCAGTCAAATTCCATAAAATCTAAATTGAAACAAAAAATATTAAATTTTAATTAATGTAAAATATATTAATGCTAAATACATTTTTAAAATATAAGTATGAAAAATATAAGCAATAAGACTTTTATTCTTATGTGCAATACACAATTTTTTAAAATTTCTATAATATCTTAGGAATTATTAATCAAAAACACATTTCATTCTTTATAAAATTTAAGTTTTTTGTTCTACATTCTAAAGTATTTAAAAGAATAAAATGATAATGTATCATCTTAATCCTGTCAGTAAATGTTCAGTTATGCAAATGTTTCAATTTTTAAATACGTAAAAATTATTCATTTCTGTTATTAAATCTGACCTAGTTATGAAATTTCAAACATAGCTATTGTAGGGCAATGGAAACATTAACTTGAGAGTTATCAGCCTAAAGAAACTAGAAGCGTATGACTATGATGATAAATTTAATATTCTAAAAATTGCTTTTTCTTATATTCAGTATTTTTACTTCTCATACTCCCGCAATTGAATGGACTTTCCAGTTTCAAATGGCAATTTTATTAAACTACATAAGATCTGTTTAATAATAAAATATTTGCAATTCGTCACTGTATTTATTAAGTCAATCGTAATGAAATTATATTCCATATATAGTCCATTAGTTACTAGCGACGTCTTTTATTGGATACACAGGCAATAATACAAATATGCAGTCGAGACCAGTAGAGGTAATTCAAAGCAGCGTACTGACGTAAGTAACCATCGGAAGTAATTAACTCCTACACAAAATGTCGTCAAATAGAATTAAATAGGAAGAGGGGATTCACGCGGCTTCAATCTATGGCCTCTCCAAACGTCTGCGACTGTTCACTCTCTCCGCGCTTTAGCTGTACCCAACTGCTGATACACTACTGCACGACTGGCTTTTCCACACACGACTCGATGCTCTTTATAAAATTCATACCAAGACTAATCGCTCATCTCAATTCAGCAATCGCTTAATTTCCACACAGCGAATGAACTTTATCGGACTGATCCAATTTGAAACCGCTCAATCTTTCCATGATTCAATACTCGTTCGCGTTACAGAACCTTTTTCGACTCGGGATTTCTTTTTTCGGACGGAAGCTCAC
>JAPMOQ010055999.1:0-14047 GCA_026543055.1 Argiope trifasciata
ATCTCATCTGATCCCATGCCTTATCGTTAATAAAAAGTTTTTTTTTTATAAATATTGTTTTTATTGATTTATTTGCTATCATTTTTTAATATTTTGCTTAAAATTATTTATATGTTTTTAAAATGTTTCAATCCTTTGAAGTATTGCATTTTTGATAAATATATACTATCAATTTATATTTTTCTTTTATTTCATCAATTGACTTTATCGAGTTAGTATGTCATAATTTCATAGTCTCTAACCTAATGTTAAAATGAGTCTAGAAACAGCTTATGAAAATCCTGAACATCCTGGCAGTTTTGGTGGAGTAGAGGCTTTATTTAAAGCAACTAATGGTGCTTATCGTAGGCAAGAGATAAAAAATTGGCTTTCTAAAAAGGAATCATATACTTTACATAAGGCTGTTAGGAAGAAGTTTAAGAAAAATAAAGTTCTAGTTAATAAAATGAATCAGCAATTTCAAGCAGATTTAGTTGATATGCGTTCTTTATCAGAATTTAATGATGGTTATGATTATTTGTTAACATGTATTTGCGTTCTTTCCAAATATGCTTGGGCTATACCTTTGAAAAATAAAGCTGCGAAAACGATTCTTTCAGCATTTAAAAAGATTTTTTCAGAACGAACTCCACTTAAACTCCAAACAGATAAAGGTAAAGAATTTCTTAACAAAATTTTCCAAAATTATCTAAAAAGGATGAAGATAAAATTTTTTGTTACGAATAATAACACAAAGGCGTCTGTAGTTGAAAGGTTTAATAGAACCCTTAAAACAAAAATGTGGAAATATTTTACAGAGAAGAATACGAAGCGATATATTGATGTCATTGATAAACTAATATTTAGTTATAATAATACTTGGCATCGCTCAATTCGAATGACTCCTGCTTCGGTTGGTTTTGAAAATCAAGGTCAAGCTTGGAAAAATCTTTATTCAGATCAAAAGATAAAATTAATTAAACCCAAATTCAAAGTGGGCGATACAGTTCGAATCAGCAAAGAAAAACTTCTATTTGAAAAAGGATATGAGCAGAATTGGACAATAGAAATTTTTATTATTGACCGAGTTCTCTTGAGAAATCCGGTAGTTTATAAATTAAAAGATTTAAATGGAGAAGAAATTGAAGGCACATTTTATGAGCAGGAGCTTCAAAAAGTGATCGATTCTGGGTTTTATCAGGTTGAAAAAATTTTGAAAACGAGAACACGGAAAGGGCAATTAGAATATTTTGTTAAGTTTCGAGGCTATCCAGAAAAGTTTAATACCTGGGTTCATGATGTGAAATTACTATAAGAACAGAAAGTTTAGATTTACTTAATTAGTTAGGAAGATGTCGTTCTACTTAACACTTGTTAGTGATAGCTCTAAACTCTTTTTTCCTGAAAATAAAATTTCTCATTTTATTACACAGCTTCCTACGCCAGTAACTATAGATGGGGGATGGGAAGTTGGTTTAGCTGATTTAATTTATCCACATACATGGTATAACATAAGACCAAATAACAATTTATTCGGTTTTGACGGGTGATGGAAAATCCATCGCCAGACGAATTCCGTCTGGATGTTATGAGACTGTACCTGATATTCTCAATGGAATGTATTTAGAGGACTTCAAAAATAAAATTGAAATGATCTATCATCCAGTAATCAAAAGAGTGAGAATTAAGACAAAAGGAGGAGCTAAAGTTATTCTTCATAAAGGTATATCGGAACTTCTTGGTTTCGAACCAGGTGAATTGAGTGGAAATGTCGAGAGCCCATTTATTGCAGACCCCAGTGCAGCGTTTCCCGTCATATATGTATATTGCGATTTGGTGGAGTCTCAGATTGTCGGTGATGTTCAAGCTCCACTTTTAAAAATAGTCAAAGTGGAGGGTAAAGACGGTGAAGTTGTTAATGCGCATTTTGCCAGACCCCATTATATTCCCGTCCTGCGACAACATTTTCAAACAATTGAAATGAGTCTTCGACTTCACTCTGGTGAATTAGTACCATTTGAAAGGGGAAGAGTAATTGTGGTGTTACACTTTCGAATGCGACAGCTAGTATAAAAAGAAAAGTAAAGTGAAGAAGATGATCATTTATATGTAAAAACTGTTAAACGTAAGATGTTTGTTCCATATCAGTGTTGCATAAAACAATACGAAGACTATTACACCAATCAGGCGGGGAACAGTCTATCCTATTATCATGGCCAATCGTTTCAAAAAGGCTATGGCATCGGTGGATGGTTCAGAAGATTGTTCCGTACTGCCCTACCTTTCATATCGAAAGGAGCAAAGTCGATAGGAAAGGAAGTTTTAAGAACTGGAACTCAGATAGCGACAGATTTATTGGAAGGACAGAAATTTCAGGAATCGGCTGAACGTAGAGCCAAAGAAACAGGGAAAAAATTAGCAAAACAGGCTATTCAGAGAGCTGATGACATGCTCGGGAAAGGAAAAAAGTATAAAAGAAAGAAAAAATTCTCGAAACGACTCATTTCCTCAAAAGTAAAGAAAGTGAGAGGACACGATATTTTTGATTCATAATTAGAATGGCTTTTCTCTTGAAGGATTCCCCCGAATGTGCAAAATCAGAACTCAATTTATTTACGCTTCCACCAACTCAAACAGTTATTGAAAAAGGACATTGGGTTCAATTTCATCCAATAGCTAATACGTCGGATGGTGGGCCTATTGAATTTCTAATCTCTGGAAGTGGTGAAGAATATCTCGATTTATCTCAGACTCTATTGCAAGTAAAAGTCAAAATTTTGAAAAGCGACGGAAAAATACTAACTTTAGAAGACAAAATTGGACCTGTTAATCTATTTCTTCATTCCTTATTTTCTCAAGTCGATGTGAGTTTGAATGGGAGGAACATTTCCTCGAGCAACAATACTTATGCATATCGTGCTATGATAGAAACTCTTTTAAACCATGGCTTAGATAGCAAAACTTCTCAACTTACCTCTGAATTATATTACAAGGATACTGCTGGTCGTTTCAACATTTTCGACCAAGCTAGTGCAACTCCTAATGAAGGATTCAACAAAAGAGCGTCTCTATTTAAAAACAGCGCAACTGTTGATATGATTGGACGGCTTCATGTTGATATATTCAATCAAGATAGACTCTTACTTAACCTAGTTGATTTAAAAATCAAATTAATTCGAAGTAAACCAGAATTTTGTCTTTTAGGAAATGAGGGATATAAAATTATATTCGATCATGTTTCACTCTTCGTCCGAAAAGTCCGTTTGAATCCAGGAGTTCTTATCGGACATGCAAAGGCTTTAGAAAAAGCTACAGCCAAATACCCCATTAATAGAGTTACTTGCAAAGTTTTTTCGATACCTCAATCAAGTTATTCCTTTGTTCAAGATAATGTTTTCTCAGGACAAATGCCAAAAAAACTGGTTTTAGCTTGCGTTGACAACGACGCATTCAATGGAAACCTTAAAAAATCACCGTTTGAATTTAAACATTATGACATGAATTTTGTTGGAGTCTATGTGGATGGACAGCCAATGCCACACCAACCTCTTGAACTCGACTTCGAGAAAGGAAATTTTATAAGAGCATATCAAAATTTATTTCTTAATTCTGAAGGGTTATATATATCTAGAACTGAATTTTCACAAGGATATACCCTACTGCTATTTGACTTATCTCCCGACTTGTGCGACGGAGAACACTTTAACTTGATAAGACACAGTAATCTTAGAATTGAACTGAAATTTAGTAAAGCTCTCGAACAAACAGTTTCACTGATTGTTTTTGCTGAGTTTGAATCTATGATTGAGATCAATAAAACAAGAAACGTTCTTTACGATTTCGGAAACTGATGTTTGGTTCACAAATCCACCGAATTCTATCTCAGGATAGAGATGCATCAAGATATTTTATTGGAGTGTTTTCATCAGATCAATTACCTCCAGTTAGAAAAAAGGCTATATTGGTAGTGAATACTGATACTCATGATCAAGAAGGATCTCACTGGCTGGGTATGCATATTCCTGACGAAAATACTTTAGAATTCTTTGACTCATTCGGATTACCACCCACAGCTTACAGCAGATACATTTCAAGATATAGTGAACAATTTTTTACTGTGAGATGGAACAACACACCGCTTCAAAGTTTAACATCGAATGTATGTGGTCACTACTGCGTATATTTTCTTTTGAAAATAAGTAAAGGTTTCTCTATGGATTATATTTTACATGAACTAGTTCATAGCAAGCAAAATGATTTTCGCCTGTTTCAATATTTTAAAAAAAGATATAATGTAAATTTGATTTTTAAAAGATGAATAAAGAATATTTGGTTTTTAAAATGTTTTCTGTCTTTTATAAACTTTTTATTTAATTCATTTATTTCTATTTTATTTTATTATTCATTTACTTGTTTGAATTTTACGTATACATCTAATCATATATTTTATTTATGAATTAAAACTATAGTTTAAATTTTTGATATCAATGCAAAATAGAAGGGTGGGAGAAAAAAAAAAAGAACGACACAAATATATGATAAATAATATATTTTATTGACAAATAAATACACATTCAATATTCTATCCATCTAATAGGTTTTGCATACAATCCATTTCTTTTTAAATACTTATTTTTAACAAAAGTCAATGGAAATTTACTCCTTTTCAAAACATCATAAAACAATTCATGACCGTAAGGTTTTTCTTTTCTATCTCTGATTAAATGCATAATTAAATCAACAACATTTGTATTTCGTATAATTTTGCCATTGATAACAAGTTCTTTTTGAGGTGCCCAAAATATTTCTTTTTCATTCTCTCGAAAGAAATTGATAAGTTTTGGAATCAAGTGCTTAAATTTTTTCGGCGCCGATATTTCTATTTCTCCTTCAATCGTTTCTGTTTCTTCCTTCACTAATGTGGATTTAGAATCTCCATTTGGAATATCTTTCTCCTCATTTTCTGTTTCCGTTTGTTTCTCAGAAAATTCTGGATCTTTTTTATCATTATGTCTACTCTCCTCTTGCGGAAGACGAAAGTTAACGAATTTTTGAAGAATTTGTTGATATAAAATGATTTTTTCTGAATCATTTATCTTATTATTCTGTAAAATTGATTTCATTTGACGATCTAATTCAGATAAATGCTCTACTGCAAAATTTTGAAGCCTTTCTTCGGGAACTAAGATAAATTTTTTAGTGTGCTCCATGAATGAGGGAAGATATAACCGACAATGCAGTAGGAATCAAAAAACTTAAAAATCCCTCTCCCTTTTGAATCAACAGCTTTCTCTTTTTATACAACGGAACAGATTTATCACTTAATTTTCTCACGACCTTTTTAAATGGAGCAAGTCTATCTTTCTGACGTTTCGTCAGAGGAACATTTCCTTTTAAGGCATTAATAGCACACTCGCACACAGCTTTGATTAAAGAATTAGGACATTTTTGTAAAAATTGTTTCTTTGCCTTGCTTTTTGCTAAAAGCTCCAAATGCTCGAGATGGTGCCGAACTGACATGTTCCGTTCTACTGAAAGGCTCGCAATGCTTCTTCCTTTTTTTATATGCCTATAATAGAAGCTGAAGTTTATTTGGGGATATAGACAATGTTTTTATCTTCGGGGAATACTCCTGCACGAACACGTAAATGCTCCTCTCTGTCAGGTTTAAGATCTAAAAACAAATAACCAAAAGGTTTCTTCGTTGCATCTTTAAAGCTTTCTAAAAGAAATGTAGACTGAGATGGGTACATTTGCCGAGCTAAACATGATATTTGTTGTTTATCTCTCACATTTTTAAAGCATACTAGATACGTAGAATTTAAGGAAATATTTCTCATTTCTTTACCCTTATGAAATAAATTTTGTACGATAAATATAATTGAAAGATTTTTATGATGACTTCCTTTCGTAAATAAATCTGAAAGTTTTAAATTTGAACTTTGTCCCATTAAGTCGTCTACAACAACAAGGCAATCACTCATAGTGTCAATATCAGAAGGTAAACCTTCATGAAATTCAACGCCTGACATCTCATCAAAAAGTCTTTGGTATGCACCATAACACCATAAAATTTTAGGAGGAAAGGGGTGGATTAATTTAGAATTGAGCAGTCGTTTCACAAAAAATGTTTTTCCTGAGTTGGAAGGCCCACTCACGATCATTGAAAAAGGGTGTGCAATCGATGGAAATTCCATTACAAATGATATGATAATATAAAACACTACATAATTTATACAATTTTTTTTTCTACAAAATTATTTAAAACTAAGTTTATGATTAAATAAATATAATTACAATTCTCAAAGAACAATTCACTTTAGCATTATGCAACAAACTTCTGCAATTAATCAAATCATCCTTTATTTAAAAAAATAAAAGATGAAAACTATAATAATTCAATAATAATTTAAATCATTAGATTAACAAAAGAAAATGAAATAACACACTAAATTATGACACGAAGTAAATAATATAAGAATAATGATATATACAAACGATAATTATTTTATATCACAGTGACCTATGGCTAAAGTCGAAATACCATCTTCAAGAACATAACGTTTGTCGTCAAAGGGGCACAGTGAAATTTTATTGCATTGCATTGTATTCAATACATGGAGAGAACTCGAGATAGTTTTAAAAGCATGCCGAGTTCTCTGAACATTAAATATGCAATTTTTATAGTCCTCATGTCGAATTTTATTTTTTAAGATGGATTTGGAAACTCCTTTCGCGACCTGCTTTTCAAATTGTAAAGTTTTTAAGCTATACATTTTGGCTTTCAAGCCGACAAACTCGCATGCAATATTTCCACTTAATTCATCTTTCATTTTCCCGAGAACTTTATTATTTATAGGACTATACAGAAAATGATCCGGGTGATAGTTAGAAGTGTCAAATAGACTGATATTTTCATAAATATCTTTATATATATCTGATGTGTATATGTTATAGCATAAAGAATCTGTGTCAGTAAAGAGCAGTTTTGCCTGTTCTCCATACAATTTTTTAATAAAGTTATAATGGAAATCATACATTATTATTTTAGATATATCGAGAATTGAAAAACCGACATATATGGGTCTATTTAAAAGCAGTGACGTTTTTTTCCTCTGCACAGAAACAAGATCATCGTTTATAATTGAAAACGCATGAAATGCAGGGGAAGCAACTAATTTTTTGGCTCTTTTTTCATCTGTCACTAAGTCAATTGACACTCTATTACGAAGATTTTCCATCGTTTTCCCAAAAACAGCATTATTTAAAAGTTTAAAAAGATCTTTTTCAAAATTACTATTTGCCTTTTTGCGATGCTCAGTGTTGAAATCAATATAATCTTTTAACCATGCGCTCTGTTTAAATTTTAAAATTCTGTGAATTTTTGTTACTTTCAATCCTAATTTAACATAAAATTTCAAATTTCGATAATGAAGAACATATTTACTTTTGTTTCTTAGATTAGGGATCAGTTTTTCAGAAGGGTTAGATACAAGAACATTTAATTTTCGGGCTATTTCTTTGGTATAAAGAGAATGGTCAGAAGGACTTACAGCAATTTTCTCAGGTGCCAGAGGATAGCAATTGTGAGCATTGTGAAGTTCATGGGGATATTCTAAATCAACTTCGAAGATATACCCAACATCAGAATTTTCAGGGATATTCATAAAGTCCACGTCTTCATGACTCCAGGAAAAATCATGAGTAGGTAAGTTCTGAGACATTGCCCATCCATATAAGTTGTTGGCGTCCCAATACATGATGAATGAATCAGGTCTGGTTGCTTCGTAAGTCGGAAGATATGAGTTATTGGCAGAAGCGAAGCGATGACTAATCATTGCAACTCCGCCACGAATTCCCTTTTCAATAAATAGATGCATGTCAATGTCGGTAAGCAATTCTAGTTTCACACCAGACATTCTTAAACATGCCTGCCATGCCAATCCCGGTGCAGTATAAAGATGACATGGGTCGATCTTGTAATAGTCCAAACAAATTTTTCTGAAATTTTCAAATACATCTGCGAGGAGAAGAACATCACTTATCACATACAGATCGTGAAAATCTCCGAGTGTTTTCATATCGAAAACAGTCCAGATCTTTTTGGCATATTCATAATCTTCATCTGAAACATCTTCGTTTGAAATGCTGTTATAAAATGCTGATTTTGGTGGTAAGCAATTTTCAGTAAATTTTGAAAAGGTATTGAAATAATCATATGGATAGCAACCTTTTCTTGTAATAAGCTCAGAATTTGCTTTGAAAAAACTATTGCAGAGGCGAAGTTGATCATGTTTTAAATTTTGCACTAATTTTTCCAACGAAGTGTTTAAAAATTGAAAAGAGTCTATAAAACGTAAAGATCCAAATGAAAACGAAATATATTTCTCACTGTTCTGGGGAATACAGCAGATTTTTTGTTCCTTAAATTTTCCTATTCCATGCATCAACAAATGTGAGTCATAATTTCGTAAATTATGAATCAGAACTGGAATGTGCTTAGCAATTCTGAAATTTAAGTTACAGCTATTATGAGCAGCACCCCTATAAGCACCTGTAAGATGATCATGATCTCGAACAGTGTCTCCTTTCAGGGGTTGTTCGCAAATCCAGCAGTTTACTGCTTCAAGAAAATGTTTCTCATCCGCAGACGTAAAAACCATCGGTCTCACTTCTCGTATCTTCTGAAAAATCCATTCTTCTTCTTCGATCATTTTTTTCAGGAAATCCCCAATTGCATCTTCTCCGCGATAGACAGTGGGAGGTCTCACCATTTGACCATTGGGTCCAACAACAACGTAGGCATAGCCGCAAGGTACGTGCTTGGTTATAGGTTGCATAAAAGAAATCCGGGGATTCTGGACACAGGTATCAATTTTTACTAAAAGACATTCGAAATCGGCATAGATGGTATAAGGTACTGATAATTGAAAATGATAATTATCAAATTGCAACCATTTTTCTTCTTCACTTGGCATTCTAATTTTCTGAATTTCCTGATTCATACAATCAAGTTTATGGTTCATCAGTCCTTCCTCGCTAAAAAATCGGTGGAGGCAAAAATCACAATAGAATCTGACACCATTATGTTTGGTTAAATCCGACAATAAACGACTCATATTTTTGATAAGAGTGTAATGTCGTTTTTCTCCACTTGAAATCATTAGCAAATTAATATGCCTTTCCTTTACTTCAGTCGCAATTTTTAAAGGAAAAACTTCTCTATCAAACCCGAACACATTAATCGAAACATTGTTCAATTTTTCAAAACGTTGGATTTCAGATATTGGAGTGGGGAAGGATAAATTTAAGATATTAATGTCTTTCACAAATGGAAGATAATTCTTCACTCGTTGTGGATTGTTTTCAGTTGGATGAAGAGCGGCCAATACACACCAGAGAAAGCACTTGTTGTCTGAATTTCTAATATTTATGACAGCCTTCTTCTTCGCAATAAAAGGTGGGAGTGGAATATAAGTCGATGCGGCTAATGGGCGATATACACAGGTGTTCACTTCGAGAAATAATATTTCATCAATAACCCAACCACTACCTTGACCTTCGAATTCTTCGCATGATGTTTTAATTTTTTCAAATCCCTGCTTCACTTTCTCCTCAGCAGACTCTTTCAGTAGGCAAGTGTGACATTTGGAGCGAAAATGGGATTCACAAAACTCGAGCTCTGTTTCTGTAACATTTCTCACGAAACGAACTTTAGTATCCAAATAAAATTTAGTACCTCGCTCCTCTCTTGATCTCCTTTCAATAATTTCTATGGTTTTCGATTCACACTCGAGTAAGAAGAGTTCCAAGTCCTTCGAAACGGTGACACTGGGATATATTTTAATGGTTTCGAATGTATTTAAAGTTGATCTTGACTCAGACCTGCTTGATGCGGCACCACCCGTTTGAATACCGGAGGGACCCGGCTGGGAAGATGAACTTTGCCTCCGCCTCTTCCTTCTTCGGTCGTCATCATCATGCTGTTCACTATGACGCTTTAAATTGCAGATGCTTGTAAAAGTTCTTTTACACTTGAAACACTCGTGAGACTTGGTTCTATGAATGATCCTCTCGTGCTTCTTCAAATTAGATTGTAGATGGAAACGTTTTTCACACAAACTGCATCTAAACTGCTTAGGAGAATCATCTTCGTCATCGTCCTCAAATGGAGAATCTAATTGCTCTGTGGTTAAGTCACCGAAATCAGCAAGTGCGAGAACTTCAGAATTTAGAGGTAACTCTGAATTTTCGAAAACATCTTCAATTGATTCCATATTAACAATGCGATCGAAAGAAAGAAGCAGAATGATAGTTTTACAATACGTGGGTCTATTTAAGTAATTCGCCAGTTAGTAAGATATTTTCTATCTAAACAATACGTCATTGATAATTGTTCACGTGCCCGCTTTTGATTAGTGCTCGATTTTCTTAAGAATTACTGATAACGCGTTTGAGGTGGACATAGCATGAAGATAATGAAAAACAAACTAGATTTCTAGTGACTCGTAACATTCACGAAAATAATATGGGGATAAGAGATTAAAATGCCATCTTTGCCTCAATGATTCAGTCCTAAAAGATAAAATAAGCAATGATATCGAAGAGTATGCAGAAATTAGTCAATAGATGGAAAATTCCAGATTAAAGAAAAAATTCCTTCAGTGGATTAATGAAGAGTTATTGATGATTAAAATTATCTAGGTTAAAAATTGTGTACTGTCGAAGATTCCCTAAATTTTTACGATTAAATATTCAGTGACGCAGATAACTCTGTGTACGAGATAAAATACAACTCTTTTATCAAAAACTTCTGAAAGTCTCTTAGAGTCTTGGCAAATATAAGCATTACATCTAGAATATGCTTCGATGATTGATATTATTATTTAAGGTAGAATTGCATATCACACAATCAGTCAAAACGGCAAGAAATTTAGACAAATTTTTAAAAGAAATAATCAGTTAATGAAAAAAAAAATGATTGCTAACATTTCGAGACCTTTTATTTAGAAATCATTCAAAGTTCCAAAAATCCAAAAAAATCATCAAAGTCCGAAAAGAAAGATAAGCCTTATCTGTCTTCGAAGGGGGGAGGGGGTGAGTTGCAAGGAAGGGGTTTCGCTATCCTCCATTTCAGCCGGGGTCAACTGAGGTCATTCTGTGCCAGAACTCTCCTTTTCTCCCTACTATCGTGAATGCAATAGAAGGTGACTAAGTTATTTATTGGACATCAAAAATAATAAGTATATTATTTTCAACATTTAAAATGTTAAAGTCAAATTAATATACGGATATCTTCTCTTGAAAAACTGATTAAAAAACCTCTCTAATACATCGGATTTTTAAAAAAAGGCATCCAGAATCTGTTTTCTTTAAATCTTTACATGGTTCAAGATTAAATAATTTGAATCGAGATAGATTCATATGCAAAACATTTTGATCTCTTCTTAGTTTTGAAATAAATAGAGAAAGTATAATAATTATCTTTTAAAAAAATCGAACTCGAAGTTTCGATGAATCTCCACGATTAGCTACAGTTTTAGAACAATGTCAATTCAAGAACATGCCAAATTCGTGCTCGAAACTTTATGAGCTCAAAACTTTAGAACTCATAAAGTTTTGAACCAGTCGGATGATAAATGGCCTTTGCTCTAGATTTGCAGATTTTTATCAAATTTTGAACAAAATCCATTCAGAAGACGTCTGCTATTCCGGATGTCAGAATATAAGTTAACTTGATAAATATGAATAAAAAAAGATCTAAATGGATAGCATTTGTTATGCAGATATAGCATCTATAGCATAGATGTGTATCAATATTAAAAGTAATTTTCGTCTAAAGGCTGGCCCCCTGTCTCGGACAGTATTTTTGTATGTACTTAAATGTGATGATTCATTAATTTAAAATTATGAAATTGAGAAAGCATTTTATGATTAGAATTGTTTGTAGCAAATTTTGGTTTTAATAGAATGAAAAAAACTGTCCTATCACGCATGAATTTATCACATCGCAGCTGTTAATAGCCAAAGATCGCATCCTAATAGATACTTTTGTAATTATTATTTCCTTAACATACAGTAATTAATATTCGAGATTTCAGGCATTACATTATGCATGCTAGAAAATTCTGGGAAAATCCATCTCGCTGGTTTTTTATCAAATCTGGATTTTTAAAATTGAATAAATAATCTTATGTTGTCACAATCGACAGCATTTTATACTCACTATCTGTTGATTCCTATAAAAACTAATCAATACATGCTTGATTCGAAACGATTGTCAGTTTATTTATTTTTGTATTTAACACGCTGACTGTTTTTCTTTTTACTTAATATGGTAAAGAATAGTTAGTAAGTAAGAATAAGAATAAAAGTACAGTAAAGAATCCATGGAATGCCTGAGTTGATTTTGGATTAGATGTATATTTTATGTATAAATTTGGCGTCTTCGAATTTTTCAATATCAGCTTTTAGAGGTATCGTGTCTTCCTAATGTTCTGGGCGTTCCAGGTTCGATTCCCTGTTCGGGCATGGTTGTTATTCTGTGTTCTATCTGTGAGTAATGTGAATGTGTCCCCCTGTAAAAAGAGGTTATGCAAGCAAATGTAGAGCATGAAGTAGCTAAGTCGTACTCTTGGCCCTAGTTAGCGCTACTGAAAGACAAGGTACGCTAATTTAGGTTTAAAATTGCTTACAGAGATCAGCTGGCTTGTAAATCACAAGTGCCATTGAAAAAAACAAAAACAAAAAAACATATAATTCGATGGCGATATGATACATGCCCATGACAATTAAAGTGTTAAAGTCTACTGATTATAATATGAAATCATTTATAACTTATTTGAAATATCTATTATTAAGATTCTCAATTTTACTTTTTCTAATGCAAGTGTCGGCAACCAATTGACACTGAGAAGCCAAAAGCAACAATTTACAATATTTTGTAGTTTTTAAAACAGCCACTAAAAATTTTCGATTTAATATTACAGTATACGAAAATCTCGATTTAATATTACATATGTATATAGTTGATTTTTGATTTAAAATAAAAGGCTTCAAGTATTGAATAATCTTTGTTTATATAAAAACACAAATATAGATAGTAACATCAATTGGAGTATTGGTTTTGCATGCCCTTTGAAAGCTTGATTAAATCTAGCTTATAGCTTGTTGTTTTAAATTTCAAGCACAAATCTCTATTTTTATTTGTTAGTTGTCTTCTAAATTTACTTTTTATTACATTCATGCAAGAGAAGGCTTACTCAGACGAATATGACGACCCGAAGATCGTCATCACTCCATACGCCTTCACCTCACTTAAGCATTCTGGAAAACTATTCCATTTGTCGAACAAGAGGGCCACAACTCGTGGAATTTCTTTAGAGTTGTCCTGAGCGAAGTGCATGCATTTCTGGACTTCCAACTTCCCCAACTTTCTTTTAAGTTCTGAGAACTTGCCACTCCACAAATCTTTGGTTTTCAAATCTAGCAATTGCATTAGAAACGATCCAGCATCAATTCCAAATTACTCGATGATGACCCCATTTGTATTCTCATTAATGAATATGTTAACACATTAAAGGCTGGAGTCGTAGTACTAAGATTTAAGTCTACATTTTTTTATGATTACACAAAATATCGCCCACTCTAGGGCGGAAAACACCGCGTTACCTAGTATACTTTCGTCAAGATCCGCTGCCTTAAATGTGTTAATAGAAGCTGCTGAGAGATAGGGACTTAAAAAATATTTTTTCTTATTTTTTAAGGATTTTGATAATAAATTATTAATTTTTCGTATGGGCCTGGAGAGCCACAACTTTTCATCAAAAGAGCCACTTGTGGTTCGCGAACCGCAGGTTGTCGACCTCTGATCTATGGTCATGTGACATTTGTTTGTTTGTTTTTGCTTTATGCGAAAATGAAAAAAAAAAATTACCCATGGATTATATGTTCATGACAATATATGACAGCGGTATTCGAAAGAACACCAAGATATCGTTGTATACAATCCTTCATCGCTGTCTGTAACGTTGGGCAGAATAAAAAGTATATATTCCGTCTGTTTGAC
>JAPMOQ010056005.1:8656-33881 GCA_026543055.1 Argiope trifasciata
AAACTAAAAACAGTGAGAGGGAAATATGCCCTATGAGATATACCATGACATTTATCCTAAACATCACTGAGTAAAAACAGAAGCCAAATTTACATAAAAGCGTATTGAGTAAGAATCATCTATTTCCCTACGACTAGATGCTGATCATCTGTGTGATTTAATCCCTTAGGGAATTTCAGAAGGGAAGTTTGTAAGCTGCACACTGAAGAATAATGTAAGACCCTTTTTAAGTGTGATGTCTTCAATGTTAAATATACGTTTAATAATGTGTTAATAAATTATTTTCTGCCATGGTTGCCTATTTACTGTGCCCAACATATGTGGAAACTATTTATTGCATCCAAAACACACAGGAAAAACTTTTAGCTTTCATTTGGACATAAATACAAGTTTGCATTTTTCCCTTTGTTTATTCTGAACAAGAAGACAAAACTAGTATATTTCTGATGGGTTTTAACTCATGAGCAAAATTAGATATTTTAAGAATTATATTAATTTATTAGGAAAAAGGTATGAATACTGCCATTTCATAATGCCTAGTGCGAACATTCCTGCTATTTTGTATTATATTTTGGGTTGATAACAATGATCTCAAATGAGAAGCTTCTAGAAGCTTTTGGTAGGCCCTCATCTCTATTTCCTTTACTCCCATGCTTTCACACATCTTTATTTATTGTTCTTATTTAAAGCAACCTGCCCTACTACCTATGAGTAAATTTCCATGTCATAAATCTTATTAATGTAAATTATTACCATTTCTTCTCATATATTCCAACAAAGTATTTTCTAAACTTGTTGATGGCCTCTCAGATTTAGAAAAATCTAATACAGGAATCTGTATTAAAGAAAAAGTAAAAATTAATTGCATGTATTAAATAAATTACACACATAACTATACTGAATAAGAATGTCTATTGTTAACATCTTAATAAAAATATTGCATTCAATCTTTTTTTATAATGTACAATGGAAATTTTTTTAAAAATAAGTAATGACAAATGAAATAGCTTGAAAAGCATTTGCATTAACAAAGGCATCAAACAAATGATGATGTCATGTCCATGTTTCAAAGGAAAGGGTGTGCAGTAGCTTCTGAGGGTAAAGACCCCTGAGCACCCAGAGGGTAGAAGTCTGACTTCTAGCTCAAATGAAGGTGACACACACATTCGCTTGCACAACTCCTTTTTAAAGAAGGGCACATTCATATTTCTCACAAATAGAACACAGAACAACCATGCCCGAACCGGGACTCGACCTCGGGAGGCCCCGATCACGTGGAAGACGCGCTACCCCTGTGCCAGGAAGTCGGCCATCTAACAAATATGGTTATTAAATGGGGAGGGTGGGAGAAAGAGAAAGTGATGCAATAATTCAGTAATATCCAAAAACTCACTTTTTGCTGCAATTAGGAGGATTGCAATTCCATTTCAACAAACTAGAAAACTATGATAGAGTAAAAACCCAAAATGATTTTAAATAATGCAGAATAATATGTATGTTTACATAGTTCAAAACAATTTCATCTGAGAGGCAAATAAATAATTTTATTGACTTTATTTTTTAATAAAATTCATTTGAAATAAGTTTATTTTATTACTTTATTTTTAAATGCTTTTTAACTATTACAAAATTTTGTTTAGTTTCTAGGATGAGAATTACATTTTTCTCTGCTACAGATTGAAAATTGAGTGATAGGTAACATATTTTAATGAGAACAACAAATTTTTGATTGACTTATGCATATTTAAAAATATGTAAAAAATGGGGAACCTCTAATTTTTAAAAAAAATATTAAATCAACCAAAGAATTTTGGTAAGCTGCCAATTATTTAAAAAAAATTATCTCTAAAATTGTTAGAAACAGGATGTGAGAGGAATGTTAGCATCATATCTTCATTTACAATTTTTCAATAGGAATAAATAATATTTTACAGCACCTGAAGCAATTAAGTTATAAACATTTAAGAATATTATCCAATTTATCTTAATATCATCCATACAATTAATCTCTAAATGAAAAAATCTAAAATGAATAAATCTCTTTCTCAAATTTCATTTGAAAGCAAAAATAGGTGTGAATTTTATTCAAAGATGGAGATTTCAAATTTAAGAAAACAAAATTCTCATCTATTTCAAAACTACAATTCCTTTTCTATGATATATTTATTCTTTGATTTCAATTTTTCTTATTTATTGTTCCAAATTAATACTCACCTAAGAAGCAGCTTTAAGATTACAACTACCTTTTCGTTCTATTTTTTTTCATTCATGAATAATTAGTAAATTATACTGGCATATAAAATTTTTAAAAACATTCAAAGATGTATTATTTTAACTAAAAACAAATTAATATATAATAGATGCAGATGCAATGCATGATGTTGCTTAGTTGCAATATGTTAGATGAAATTAACTTTGCTGCAACTAAGCATACAGTAAATTATTGCACCTTTAATTCAAACATTTATTTAATCCAGTATATCACTATCAAGAATATTTTTTTTATACCTTGCAACATGAACAGAAGTTTGCTTTCATAAAATGTATTTCATAAATGTATGCTTTGCGCTTAGATGGTGATAGATATTTCATAAGTTTTTTAATGCTATTACTACAAGAAAAATTTTCATGTACTTTTGTCCAAATAATTCTAATTAATAACATTTATATAAATTTTATACTTCTTGTTTTCACTAAAATTTTTAATCTGTTCAGGTAGAGCATGTAAGCAGTGCTCTAGCTTGTTATATCAGAATTTTTTTCAGAATTATGTTCGATGAGATAAATACATAACAATGATAATTTAATTTCGAGATGGTGATAACAATTTTCTTCCATTAACTGTAAGTTTGTTTATCTTTTCTTTCTTCCTTCTACCAATATTACATAAATCCATAGGAATAATTTGATCCAATAATTCAAAATTTTTTATACCGATAGAAATTATTATTCCAGAATATCTAACAATAATTGATAATTTTTGAACTCTTCCTTCAAAACTTATGTGTTTAATATTTTTCTACTCTTCACATTTATAATAAAAAACTATTCTACAACATTTTTTTAATGAGTTTAAAAAGATCATCCAGGATCTTTCACTTTAATTTTTTCTTATACTTCCATAAAACTTCCTAAGAATGTATAGTATAAAACAAACCATTATTCATTAATATTTTATAACAGTGATAACAAATAAAATACAATAACTCGTAAAATAAAACAGAATAATTGCAGAATGAACTTACATTAAATCTATCATCTTTTCCTGCATGCCTTAGTGGTTGCCTCTGCATTAAAGACAGCTCGCCAAATGTACTAAATGATGAACCTGGTAAAGATGTGCTGTATTGTATGTAAGCTGCACACTCCATAGAAAAAGCTGAATATAACTATAAAATATGCATGTCAAAGGTAAGAGGAACATTCCAAATCTTTATTTCTGTTATTCACATATGCATACAGATATGCAAGGTGTTCAAAAAAGATGGGAAAAGAAGCAAGCTTTTGTTTTACTAAATATTTTTCTTCGACATATACTTCCAATTACAAAGTTTCATTCAACACAGTGCAAAATTGTATGGAAATGTTTCTGTTTCTGTGAAAGTTGGCAGTATAAATTTTTAAAACTCGAATTTCATGCATGTTTCACAGATTAAAACTTCGTTTTATTAGAAAATATTTCTCTTGCATTCACCTATGCACAAGCAATGTTTCATTTTTCTATCTACAAAATGTACAGAGATAAACTTGTTTTTTAATTTAGGGAGACTAATCACAAATTCAGAAGGGAACATTAAATTTTTTCAATAGATTTACATTTCTTAAACATCATTGCAAAAATTTGTCAAATGGTTCATTTGAAAGAAATTTGCTAATGCTGTGTAATGATGTGCACTTCGATAAGTTGACAGTTGCAATTTCAGTTTTCTAAAGAAATGATGAGAAACTGAGTAATTAAAATATTCCAGAGAATTGCTGAAATGCTGAGCTTGAAAATAAAATTTTTTGCTCCTGTTTGTGTATTTTTTAAAGAAATGGCATATTCAGAAACAAGGAAATTTGGAAATGCTGATGGTTTATCTTATAGGTAATCATAATGCTGACTTAGTAGCAAAAGAACACAAATGTGCATTCTTCTGAATAAATGTTTCTATTTTTCCTTGTGTACTTCTTGGAAATTAGTTAAGAGAATGGTTTAGTGATAATAAAGTACAGAATTCTTAAGGGAGAAATGAGGAGGATGAAGTATTATATAAATGTAACATAAATGAATGTTTGCACTTATTTTTCAAGTTACCCTTGTGCTAAAATAAGAAAAGTCAAATCAGAGTTCAACATTCCAAAAACTCCAGTAAAGATAATATTTCAATTTCATTGCTGTCATGCTTATCACAATCATGACAGGGACAATTACATTATCGACAACTAGAATTTCACATTTAGTGCCTACTTCATATTAAATAACATTTGTTTTTCTCTGAAATAAGCAATTTCCACACATGAATGTTGCTTTAATTGAGAAAGGGGCACAAACCTTCAAAATGATTACTTTGGGAATGATAAAAATCCTTTACACATAAGGTTCATTGTTGTAAGAAACTTGTTAGTATGTCCAATTTTCACAGATATACTTAATGATTACTGATGAATTTGATCTTGTATGTGTGTGATATTTAAAAATTGCAACTTTACATAGATGTTGAAGAATTCATTATTATTTTCTATTTCTACCCTTTTAATAATATTTTGTAATATTTATAATATTGGTGAAAATTACAGTTAAAGACTGAATCAAACATCAGTCAGATGTGGAGAAAATAGTCTTATTTAATGGACAGAAAGTTTAATAGATGTAAAAATTTACAGATGGTGCAGATAACTTTGTGTCTTTAAAGACAGACATAAAAAGATTTTTCACTCAGTGATAACTGTCTGCTATTGGAGCATATAAGGTTTAATTTGTTGTAATTTTTAATTTTTACTCTCATAGAATTTTTTATTTTTACACATTTGGGTACCTTATTTGATAAAACTTTGTAGATGGAGGTATATCTCTAATTGAAATATTAAGAAAATAAATGCTGGTCGCATATTTTTTGGAATTACCAGTGCATTCAAGAAACGATCGTTGGAAAGAAATGCATTGGAAATTCGCTGTTAAACTACGCAGCTTCTTTTTTTTTTTTTTACATGAATACAAAATAAATTCCTAAGCCTTCATCTCACTTAAATAAAAAAAAGAAGCAAAGGAAGTGATTTGATAACTAAGAGTAAATAAATAGAAAATGATTAAAACATGTTTATTTTGCAATATTTTGTTAAAATATTCTAAATAAAGAAAAAATTTATGCACTTTTTTTTTTTTTTTTGTAAGTGCATTTTCATTCACTTTCATTTTAAGAGTTTCCGAATATTCTGCATTCTAAATAACATAGTAATATCTTAATATTTTCAGTAATTAAGGTACAAAAAACTTTCTTGGCACCAAAAAAGTGCTTGTAAAAACCATTTTAATCATGTTTGAAAAAAATATTAGAGGGAATAGACAAACACCCTCATTGACAATGTTTTAATGCCACTTCCCCATTCAACAGGAAGTTATAAGTTCAGAAAATATTTTACAGTATACACAACACAAATTTTAGACAATCAAATGCAAGTATAAATTCATACCATTTTCCATGTATATATAAATTTAATGCTTTGTAAAATGTAAATAATAAGATAAATTTTGAGATGAGAGAATAATATTATTTTGAGATTTAATTCTACTCAGATTATTAGATACTGTTAAAACATCAAATATATAGTATTTAATTATTATATGGTAAGTAATAATTGTAAATTATTACTTACCTAAAGAATTATCAGCAAACTACCATATTTAAATCTTCTATATGCATTATAGTTAAATAAATAATAATATTTTTAATATCACTTACATACAATTTGTAATCGAACATCAAAAGTAGCTTAACAGACACAATTTTCTTTTTTGATAACAAAGGCACATCAATCGTCATTGCAAGCTCATCTTTTTTACCATCTCTGTTATGATCTTCTTCCCTATGCTAATCAATAAATTCATGATAAATATAAAAGAAGAACCCAATCATAAATATGTTTGATTTATTTATCAATACAAATAACTACATTAATGTATGAAAATTTAATTGATCATGATTATAGCCAGAACAAGTCAGGTTGTCATAAATATCAGGAGCATCAGTAAATGGTAAAAATAGTGTTTCTACCCAGAGAGAAAGAGAAAGATCTCATTAAAACAAAAATAATTTGTAATAAGATAAAATGTGCCTTTCTTAAATCTATTCCACATATTACAAGAGGGAAATAGTAAGAGATCATCCAGTTTGATGACATGTGCAAATATTTTATAGTTAATCACATATTAGCACAATTATGAACAAATTTCATTAAACAACTTTTATTTTAAATTAAGACTTTTTCCCTCAGAATGTCATTGAATGATGTTTATGAATAAATTCTGATCAAATATTTAAATTATCATTACATCAGGATACAAAAATCAATAATGTAATTGCACTCAAATATTCTTTATCAAAATATACATATTCATGTTAATATTTTTTTAAAAATAACCAAATACATATTCATTTGATATAAAAATATCATTTTTAGATAAATAAATAAATTATTTGTGCATAAAAAAATAAAGTTTTTAATAATTTTCATTAATTTGTATGTTGCAGTGACATCTTGAAAATTATTTCATATAAAATATCCTAAAAATGTTTTGTCATTATAAAGAGCATAAGTGGCAAAATTCAAGAGAAATTTCATTGAAGGCTTCCAACCTATAATACTATATATATGAAACAAAAATAATTTGACCAGATAGTTGGAATTTCAAGAAATAATAGATATGTCTTCTGAAATGAAAGTTTAAAATAAACTGCAAAATAATTATTATTTAAAAAAATATGTCAAATAAAAGTAAAAATAAATATTGAATAATTTCCCTAATTTTTTCTAAATTATAAGATTCTTTGAAATCAATTAACAGTATTAGAAAGAGTGATCGAGCATCTAAAAAATAAAGCACTTCCATAGTTATCTTCATTGATGAATTTAGTTTTCTATGGAGCTATATTAATAAGT
Organism: Argiope trifasciata; assembly: GCA_026543055.1. Lineage (NCBI taxonomy): Eukaryota > Metazoa > Arthropoda > Arachnida > Araneae > Araneidae > Argiope > Argiope trifasciata. The sequence goes on from JAPMOQ010056005.1 coordinate 15,797, forward strand.
TGTTGGTTGACTCTTACTGACAATGCATGAATATCCTTTTATAAAATATTACTTAGAAAAAAATCCTTACTTACAAAAGAAAAAATAATTAAATCCTTTATTTAAAATAGTAATTATTAAAAAATACTTTTTTATATTTCTCTTGTTTTTAAATAAATCCTCATATAAGAAGTGCAAATCCCGCTTTACTTTTTCAATCTAAAAAATGGCAGAATATTGCTGTGAAATTTCAAAATGATATTAAACATTAATTTTATTAAAGTATATTTTCACAGTATAAAAGTACCAACAGCTCAAAATAAATCACTAACTTCAATTGATGGCACCGTCAGCAATAATTCATGATTCATTAACTCATTCAACTGTTTATATGTACTCCAAAATATAAGTTCATCTGGTGATTGAGTTTCAAGAAGTAGAAGCATTTGGTGCTTAAATGAAACATCAGGTTGCTCTCTGTATACATCAATTTTTTTCCAAAAACCTGTGAATAATTTTGAAAAAATATTTCAATATAAATAACAATGAAGATATTAATTTAATTAGGACAGCTGGAATAGAAATTTTATATATTTTAAAATTTTTTAAACAACAATTTGTAAAATTTTCCCCAGAAAATTAATATGACCATAATTTTTGGGGCATTTGTGTCAGTGTTATGTATACCAAAATGTATATTAAAAATGCCAATTATTCAGTCAACAATGTGTCAAATTTTTTCCTAGAATTTTAATGAAGAGTATTTTTTTTAATTTAATATAATTCATCATAATTTAGAGATTATTAGATTAAAGAAAATATAAATTATGAAATTTATAATTAAACAATGCTAAATATAAGTAATCAAATAAGACAATGCATTATGATTCTTTTGAATATCTTGCTTGCCACAGACTCCTTTTGACTGTATTCATCTTCATTATTTGCAATATATAGAAGGAAAAAAAATCAATAATTTTTTAAGATTTTCTGCATTAGTATATATATATATATATATATATATATAAAGTTTAGGTTTTTATTACATCACTGGTAAATGATATTGCAAATGTTTTTAAACTATAGGTTTCATAAAAATGTTTCATTGCCTGGAATATTAATTACTGTGCTTAAAATTAAATTATGTTCAAATAAATCAATTCATTAAAACAATGCCATTTATTTTTTAAATATATTAAGATCATATTTAAGAACATTTATTAATACATTGATTCTTGTATTTTTCCTACTTCTATCTATAATTATAGCTAATTATAGAATACTAAAATAATTACAGCAAGCTAAATCATATCAGTGCCGTAATAATAGAGCAAAAATTATAGACAAAAAATAGTCTTGGGTCTTAGAACTCTCAGTCAAAGATGCTATAATTATATAGACAAATAAATAATGCTGTAATCTTATCCTCCAAGAAGTGAAAAAATATCTTAAACATTGTCAGGGATCCAGTATTAATGAGTTACCTCACTGATTAGTATTATTTTTTTTTCCCTTGAAGGAAAAAAGAATTGGATACTTAATATTAAAAATTATCTGCAGCATTGAAAAAATTACAAGACTTATTTTTAAAAACCAATATTGAATGTTTTTTTTAATAAGAAAAATTATACCCATATCATACAGAAGTTTTTGTTTGTTAAATATAATGTTCAAATAATTGTAATTCTGACTCAGCCTTTTTTTTTATATGTATTCTGAATTTATTTTTGAAGAAAAGTAAAATAATAATAATAATTTTTTCAAATGTAAAACATTTTACAATAAAACTTCGAAAATTCAAAAAAATCATTGAAACCTAAAAATGCATTTGGATCATATACATTTACTGATTAATTAGAGTAATGATTATAAATGCAAAGGAATGGAACACAATTACATTTCACCCTCTATATATATTTTTAAATGTGAATTTCTCTTGTTTATAATTTTTAAAGCAGAAACTTATAAAAATAATTGAATCAGAGTTTGAAAAACTACCGAGTTTAGAACAGGTGAAAATATTTCTGTATATGAAGCTTTATGGTATTTCACATTTTAGTTTTTAACATGAAGAATGCTTTTGCAAAATTGTTAAAATCTGTTGCTGGTATTTGACAGTTCAGGAGTGTAAATAACATATTGATATAATCCAGCATTTGAATGAAAGAAATTTGAATATAAAAATCAAGAAAGAAAAAAGACATATGGAAAAATTATTAAAAAATTTTGACAGCATGATTCTTAATAAAACTTTAATTATTATTTTTTTTAAAAAAACATTTCTTTCTTTTGTGACATAGAATTATATTATTCTCAATTATTCAAAAGGAAAAGATGACCTTAACTAAGTCTTATATTGTTCTGTTGCTCTAAGTTTTGAGCAGATACTTCAACAAAAATATCACTTAACCCCCTTAATGAATAGATCAATAAAATGTAGACACAATAATAAAAACTAATAAAATATTTTAAATAAACAGTACATGAGAAAGAAACAGATTACAAAAATAATCGACTAGTGTTTATTAAATAAAACAGTACATTTATTTAAAATTCAGCAATTGTTATTGCTATTACCTTGGCTATAGAAGGTTAAGAGAAATGGACAAAGTAACGTTAACAAATTAATAACGAGACAGGCAAATGTTGTTTTCGAGCAAATACTAGTTTTATATTTAATTCGAATAGGTTGAGAAAAAACTTCATAAATCGCCATTCAATTTTATTTTAAACTATAATCCTTTTTCTCTCACAATATTAAATTAGTAGTACGTTTTTAATTAGATGCTAACGTTAAAACATAACTGCATTAAAAAATATAACAATTAATTTGCTAGATTAGTATAAGAAAATAGTTGCATTGTTAACCACCTCTGCGTAAATAAGAGAAAACTAAACAAACATAGCTCCATATATATTACTATGGCAACTGCTACGTTGAGAACTTTCTTTGCTGCTACATATGGAAAATCTATTTATTATTATTACTATTATTTTAATTTTGATTATTGGAAATAATATAACATCATAATTACAAATTTATTTTCATATTATTATTTATTCACCAGAAAAAGTGTCAGTATTTTCTCTGAAAATGTATTCCGACTTTAATATCATCACAGTTTGGTGCAGAACAAAACATTCATTAATTAAAAATGTTAAACAGTTTGAGAAAAAAAATTATAATGTTTTCAATGAGTTTTAACAATATTTCTCGTTCAGAAGTTTGAATTCAATTTGTAAAAAAGTAAATAAATAAACCTTTTATCAGAAGGTCTAGAATTCAATAATTCTTGTTTTGGCGTCGGTAATGCTTGTCACGTATTTGTTAAGGAAGCTATTGGATTAGTTTCGATTTTGGTAAGAATTTATCATAGCAAAAAGAAAATTCTTTTGATAGCCTATTTAGAATTATTTAAAAAGTATATATGAGCAGAAGTCATTTCTTGTTCATTTTGAAATGTTATTTAAAACATCGAAACGAAGAATATGCACTTCATGGGGAGTCCTTTAATGTTAACTGAAATATTATAGTTACTCGTCAGTAAATTTGTTTTCCATAAATAGATTTTTGAAACAATTTTAATTAAATGTTATTCATACGTGATTAAAACTGAAAGTTAAAAAAATCTTTTGGCAAAATTGAAGGCATGTTCATCAGAACTCCATTTTTAGTGTGTCTTTCTTCTGAATAAACGAGAAAATACATAAGTAATTTTAAATTGTCAGTCTAATTTTAAGAAATCTTATTTTTAAAAATTTCAAGTTCTCTTTTTTTCTTACCCCTCAGAAGCAAAGATTATCGCTTTTCGAAAATTGTAATTCTCCCCCATTTTTCATTTCCCTTAACATGTTTTTGAGAATAACCTCATCATTCCAAAATTGTACTTCAGTTATATAAGCAGAAAAATATTTATAATCATTTTCCTTGCTTAACTCAATAGAATTATCATTCTTGATCGTTACAATGTCGTAAAGAAGCCAATATATTCAATTTGAGCAACACTAAGTAATGGGAAAGAATTTTGATGTTTCATCTTTATGAAATGAACTATAGTATTTTTAGACATAAATAGTGTAATAGATTACATCTGCAATTCTGTTTTGAAAAATATATGGCATATTTGATGTAGTTTTATAAAGTGAATCCAAATTCCATAAATTACTTTTTATGTAATTATTTTTTATTTACTTTTTTTGCATAATTTTGACCAATTGTTTTTTTAAATGTACTACCATGAATATTCCCAACATACACTCACATTTAAAATATTTTTTTAATTTTTTCTATCACATTTAAAAATTTGCAAAAGGTTGTCCAAACTTTTTGATATAATGATGATCTTGGTCTTTTAAAATTAACTAAAAATTAAAATCATATGTAACCTCTGGCTATTAAATTAATCCTTGGACTACTAACCTAGCCAGAAGATCTTTGTAAATGAGCATCAAGAGTATTTTAAGAGGAGAAATGTGTGTTATTCATATATAACAAATATACCTGCAACAAGCTTTCATATAATAATGGAAATGATTGTGCATAAAATATCTGCTTGCTATGTATTCTTAAAATTTATATTTCTTTGTTATTATTACATTTTTTTGATTATTTGAATTGGAGAAATATTAAAATATGAGAAAACCATACATAAAATATTTAAAGTTGTTATTAATTTTGCTATACAGATCAAATCATAATCAATAAATGATTCAGATTTCATTTTGAAATTTAAATTTTTTTAATATATTTATATATATTGCATTTTGTTTGCTATTAAATAATACACTAATATCTTCATGAATTTCTGACTTCTTTGTCTGAAATATTAAATATTTTGTTTGTAACTTAAAAAATTAAATATAATATTTCATAAATATCATTTTTATTAATTATTAATATTAACAGAAAATATCACTTGTATGTTAGTTTGGCAACTACTTAAATTTGCATAAATTCAAGAGGTTTAATAATTTTACATAGAAACTAGAAAATAAATTTTCCCATACACAGCAATTTCTTCTCTGATGTATTTGTCCATTATTATTCTTAGTAAAAAAGCCAAATTTCCTTTAAAACATCATTAAAAAAATAATATTAAATGATGGATTTCTTTATCATCACTATCTACTTTTCTTTCTTCTTTGAATGAAATTAGATGCTTTTTAAAAAAGATTTGATCTAGTAAATAAAATTTTCAGTAGATAATTTATTTTATTGGGCCTTTTTAAAAATTTGAGTAAATACAATTTTGCAACACACACACACAAAAAAAAAAAAAAAAAAATGTGGCATGAAAAGATAAAGGAATTATAAATTAAAGGAGAAAGGAAAGAGAAAGGAATTGTAAAATAAATAAGATGATTTGATAGTTTATTTATAGGAGTTAAGAAGAAGAATGAACTATTCTAATGACTACTAGATCTTAGAAAAATTGAATACTTAGGTTATAAAAAATGTATTCGAGAACAGTGAAAACATAATATTAGAGTACTGTGTTTCAAATATTCATTTGCTATAATATTAAAATAAAAGGTAAAATAAAAAAAAACCAATAAAATTATAAAGGTATAAAAGGGTGGATTTAAAAATGTGAATAATTATGTTTACTTATTTTTCATTGCAAATCTTAATTTTTCTCTTCACACTTTATGTGGCATAAATAATAGAATAAATTGGGCTTTGAGTTTTTATAGATAGGTCCTTAAAGCAAGAAATCTTTTATCTCAGACAAAATCCCTAAATAAGAATAATTGAATGGTTTCCTCCTCTCATGATTGGTATAGGGCCAATAAGATGGGCCAGTTCATAATTCTTTTTGGTGATAGAAAAGCCAACACATGATTGGGATAGGGCCAGTCATTAATTATTTTTGGTGATACAAAAACCAACACTTGTATGTTGTGCCTTGCCAGTGGCCGCCTTAAATGTCCTTTCTTTTCTCTGGGTGAAAAATCTTATCCTCTTTGCCCGAAATGTCGCCAACATCAAGCCTCTGTTGAACATATTCTAGACTATTTAGGACTGGTAGTGGAGATTATTCTTCTCCCTTCCTCATTTTTGACTACTTTCTTGTCAACAGACTTTTGGATTTGGTCTGACTATATAAGGCCATGAAGATTAGAAACAACAACTACAACAGACATCTTTAAAAGTCAGTCCAAAAAATTTCATTAAAAAAATATATTTAGTTTATTATTTGTTAATTCACATTTGCTGTAACTTTTAACAGTTAAATAATTATAATTGATTTGGATTAAATTAAATATTCAAATATAATTTCAAAGCTTGAAAGGATAATTCAGTATACAGGATAATTAGTATCCTTACTGTGGTACTATAAAGAAAAAGTTGTTTAACAGGACTCAAATTCTTAATAGTATAAATATTTTAGAGCATAGAGGAATGAATAACCCTATTAAAAAGGTTTAAAAAAAAGATGTAATTAAAATTATAGAACTTTTATCTTACCACCTGTAATTGACATTTATGGCAATCAAATATATCGTTTGCTATTTTATATGCATCACATAGTTGATTTGTATTATAATTATGATTAAATTAAATTGTAACAACTGAGTTAGGCTTCAATTACAGATTATTTATCTATTTTCTCCTGTCAAAATTTTTGATTAAAAGTTTCTTATTGTTCAGAAATATATATCAGTGAAACTTAATAAATAAATTAACAATATAAGATAAGTAAGAAGGAGTACAAGATAATCAAAATTACAACAAATAGATAAAGAATATGGCCTGAAAACTTTTTCAAAGGTCACCTTGAATGGGTTTTAATTGTTTAATGCTTTTATGGTTGTCAGTGAAACTTAATATACTTTATAACACTATATATATATTTTTTTCTTTCTATAACAATTTACATCACTTTTCTGCCATTTGTTGTAGTTTATTTAGATATGAAAATACTACATAATTATCAAATTCATAAAATTTTCATTTTATTTTTTAGTTATCTAATGAAGTTTCTGCAAGGATGATAAACATAATGAAAAATTTATCAAATATCTTGAACTTTTTCTTTCGACTGGCTTGGGAGTCGCGTATCAGACTACCAGTCATCCTCACTGTCTGGTTCATGGTGCTTGATGTTCGAATGCAACTAGAAATCAATGTTAACTTGGGGCAGAATCAAATTGATGCCTAATTTTTTGCAAAAGTGACAGTGATTTATGTTCATGTATTAAAACTACTTATATTCATGCAATTTCAATGCATTTGTTAAAAACATTTATATTTATGGAAAGTTCATTTTAAATGTTTCTCTGAAAATAAAATTTATACTTCTTTATTTTATGATTCTGATTTTTTTTTATTTCATCTTTAGTCAATAATGTGAGATGGCGAGCATTTAGAAAGTTAAAGATAAGCACATTGTCCTTGGATGATGTTGTATGTCTCATCAGCTTAGAGCTTACTAAAATTAAACATTTTTATTTTAAATGTAGTTCCACTATAGTGAATTTTAGTGTATGGCATTTAAAAAATATTTTTGTTAATAAAAATTCTTTAGTACTATTTATAGTATAATGATGTAATAATATATTTTCGATGAATGATTTCACTCATACTGTGAATATAACATCACTAATCTCAATAAATGTTTTTATTTACTTTATATTACACTAAATACTTCAACAGGAAATATTAACTGTAACCTGTAGCACTTATGATAGATTTATATTATTTTAAACTATTTGTTAGACTCTGGTTTATTCAGTTATCATGAAAATATTACGTTAATGGAATTGCCATCAAATAAATTAATTTTCCTTTTAATTTTTGATCATAAATGCATAATTTCTACAAGAATTTAAGTACGAGAATTAAGTAATTGTAGAATATTCTTTGTTATTAATATGGAATAGACATGAAATATTTTACATTATTCAGCACAATATCAAATTCAATGTTATTTAAACAAAATATAAAATTTAGTACTATTTCAATTTTATGAACATCTTCTTAAATCAATATCACAGATCTTGATTGCTAATCATATAAAAATTGACTTAATTTTTGTTATATGTATATATTCCAAACCATAATGACAATTTATGTTACAATAGAAAACATTGTGCTAATATAATACAAAAATAAATTTTTTAAAAAATAAACATTTAAATTTCTTTTCAAAAAAACTATGCATTATTAGAAAACTTAATAATCCAAGGCTAAACTATTAACAGGTTTACATATACATCATGTACAAAGGTGCTAAAAAAGTACTTTTTTTGTTGTTTGCAGTAGTTTCTCCCTATGCACCCTGAATACTTCAGAGAAATTTATGATCTAAGAAATAAATTAGGTAAAAAAAAAATTAAGTGATGAAAGCGTGTCTTTTTAATTTTAGGAGACAAAAAAGTGATGTTTCAGATAATATGACATTCAATTATTGAGTTTATAATTATTAAATTTATAACTAATAACCTTTTCACAACTTCAGAATAAAATTTTAAAAACCCTCCCCTCACCCCCTTCCATTTTTTTTCCTTGTGCATATTACAAATTCAACATATTTAAATACATTTTGAAATGCCCACAGTTAAATATGGAATCGGTATAGCCAGGTTTATCATTCAAATTCTGTATAACAAAATATGCATTTCAATTAATAATCCTTTAAAATATCCATATATATTTAAAAATAAGTAAAAGGAAAATTTTATTAGCAACATAATAAAAGCATTTGCTTCTGCTGAATCTTCTTTAATTAATTGCTAATAAAATTCATGTGGTTCATTAATCACTTCCACTGTATTATCTGCTATTATTGTCACCTTTAAAGTAATATTCCTGTCTACTACTCTATGATGAGGACAGAGTAGTAAAGTTAGCTACAATTAATAGGAAAAAGTATTTGGTAAAGACACATTCCATGGATTTTAATGTATATAATTTGTAAATCATAAGGCAGTTATGGGATTAAAATTTGTAAGTTTTCCCACTTGCATAAAATAATGAATTTTTCTGAATTTTGGTATCACTAGGGTATTTACAAATTCCTCTCTCTTCCATCGATTCCTTATACAACAGTGAAAATTATTATACTCATATAAGTGAATTTTTTTTCATTCCTAGAAAACAATTATTAACTAGAAAAAAATTGTAGGATTGTTTACTATAATTGTGAAATTTTTATACTTCATCAAACTTATAACTGTAACTTAAACTTTTTTCAATTTTACTTTCAAAAGGATTTAAATGAATGTAAATTATAATATTTTATCTTGTTTCAGTCAATAAATATACTTGTTAAAAATTATGAAGGCTAAAATTTTACACAGTCCATCTGCACTATGAACTGTATTCGATAAAGTATTCTTGAAATCATGACTTCTACATGGGGAAGGGGGGGGGGAAACACTTTCCTATTATTTGCAATCAAATCAGACCAAATTAAGAAGAGCATCATTATTTTAAGATAATCAATTTTCTCATTAATTTAGACTAATCAGAGTTGATTAAACACTGGGTGCTGATTGGCATATCTTTCAAAACAATCTGAAGTGGTCTGAAATAATGTGTTTTAATAAAATAATAATATTCAGATTTTCAAAACTCAAATAGATTTTTATTGTAAAAAAAAGACTAAAACTTTTTTATTACAGTTTCAAGAATAGTTTATTAAATTTGACTCATAAGACCAAGTTTCTGTATTAAAAAACGGAATTGTGTAATTCATTAGGACACAAATTACATAAAACATAATTATTTAAAACATTTTTTCATATTTCTGTATGTCTGCTACTAACGATTCGATAATTAGCTATTGAGACCTGATTAACATGATACCTATATATATAAAACCATGATTGCCAAAAATAACATTGAATTCTTAATCAGATGTTTTAAAAGTCACAACTTTTTCTTTAATTTATTTTTCTAAAAATTATTATATTTCATAATTGTTTGATTTTATACTGATACATAATAAAAATTAAACTTTTCTAAATTTAGTTTTCAATACGAATTAATTTCTTAATATAATTTTTAGCTTTTATCAACGTAATGATAACATAGATAAAAGCAAGTTAAATATTACAATTTCTTGTGATATATAGCTAGGAATTATTTTCAAAATATTTTTTAATTAATTAACAGAAATTTAAAATGCAGTGCAACATGATAAATATAATTCAATTTTTTTTTAAAAATTATGATATAAAAATTTTTTGTACTGCATTAATTTTGAAATTAAATACCAAAATGTTGTTCAATTTTTAATTAAAATTTTAATTAATTTTTTTAAAAAATGGCTAGTTGCACGTTATTATCCTCTTAAATATGTATGTGTCAAATCTGGTATCTCTAGGTCAAACAGTGCATATTTTCATAAGTGTTAGTTGGGATCAAATGGTTTTATGTCTATATGTGTGGCCTACTGGGCACCAATACATACATACAATCATCTTTATTATAAGTAAAGATAATTGCAAAGAGGCAAAAGGAAACTTTATATTTTAAAATGTACTCTATTAGATTCATTATTATGCATGCATTATTTTCCTGTAATAATCTTTTTTTTTTTTCCCTTCTAAAGTATATTTGTCCTTACTTTTAAATATGTTAAGTAATTATTCTTTTATGTAAAACATATTCATTTATAATGCTTCATTTTTCATACTTTTATTTATGACAGAAATTCATATCTCTGCTTAAAATATGACTAATATTTTGTACCAAATTATATCAACATATCAAGAGAAAACAATGCATATTTCTTGATACAGACCTTTCATATTCAAACAATAATTCTCAAATAAGAAAAAAGAAACTATAATTTCATATTTTTAATATGCTCTGTAATGGTATCACATAGATCACCAGCAGACATCAAATATCTTTTTGATTCTATTTCCTGCAACAAGACATCAGGTGCAATATGCGCAGTAGTTTTAAGTAACTCTGAAATGAAAAAACATTTAAAAATTTATTTTAATAGTATATGAAATTTAAATTTTATAATGAAAGAAATGCTAATGATATTTAAAAATATATGATAGCTGAGCAATAATTAAAAAAAATAAAGAATTGCTGATTTTCATCGATTAAAACCGAAACATATGATGAATGCTATTTGATTACAAATAATATTTTGCACAGCTAATTTAAAATAAATCTGTCTTCACCCACCCCATACCACACTGAACATCACTAAATTTGAAGTATTATTTTATTTCTATAAACAAATTAATCCTTCAAAATAATACTTGATTTCCTTTTCTTTTTCATTAAATTAATTCATAAACACTAATGAGTTTTTATGTTGCTTCTTTCTTCACACACAAAAGAAATTAAGAAACTAACAGAATTTTAATAAATTTTTATTGACACTCAGATTTTGCTGAAACTGAACTTATTTATTAAAAATAGTACAATAAAAAATTCATTAAAGCTAGCAAGCTAAAAAGTAGAATTATTCAACACTAGAATGTTGTATGGTTTACAGAATATTATTCATAATTTGCATTACATCTCAGAAGATTATTTAATGAAAATTTTCTCTCATTAAATAAAAATTCAATGCATTATGATATATAAATTTCTGTTGGATTTTGCTATTCTGTATATTCAATTTTAACAATCTAGCTCACTTCGTTTTGTACTTGTGTTAAATTACATTAGAATAGCCAGCCAAACAGCTTACAGATTTCCTCTGAGCAGATGCTGCACAAAATTTGATAGAAATCTACAAATTTAGTATAAAGTCTGTATATCAAATTTCACCTGTTTAGAGCAAGAATGATCTAGACAGAAGAAAAAAGGATAAGAAGCAGATGATCCACCTAGATCATTCCTTTTTATTTATCTTCATGAAGATAACTAAGTCTAAAACGCGGAGACTCGACAAAATCTCGCGTTTGAATATTTTGTCGATTACTATACTTTCTTTTACTATGCATACGATAAAGTAAAAAATTATCTTTCCGAAAATGCTAACTTGCTATAAAATTTTTAGTCAAGATTTAAACATATTTTGAAGTATTTTTTACTATGATATTTTCAATGTTGTGAATAAAAGCGAAATTGTTTTTATAGTTTCATCAAATATTTGATCGCACAATTTTCTTCCATTATCAATAGCTAAGGAAGAAAGGATCTTGTTTGAGATCTGTGTACTTTCATATTCAGCAGTCATATTCACATAATTTCTAATAATATTTTACAGCACTATTAATTAGATACACAATGGATTGAATGTACTTTAATGTGTTCAGTAAAATGATTTATAATTTGTTTACATTTGAAGGTTGCCATTCAATTATGAGTAATAAGAGTGACTTCTGTGCCTTATACATTAACGTTTAATAAGCACAGATTGTTTTATACATAAATAGATACAAATTTCTAGTAGAGAGATTTCATTCAAAATTTGGTATATTGACCCTATACCAAACGTCATCTTTTTAGTGTTTTGCATTTTTAGGATAATCAGGTTTAAAGATAGACATTAACATCGATTTTTCGAAATGGAGAAATGAATCCAGAAGATTTAAAATGCAGAGATCCATTGAAATATTGATGTTAAATTATTTGACAATAACAATACTTTACTTCAAAAAAAAATACAAAATGTATTACTTACCAAAAATATTTTGCCTAATTTTTTCGTTCTTGTCATCCATATGAATTAAAACATTTTCAAATAAATGTTTCAGATAAGATCTGTACAAAGACCAGTTATAATCGGTTGGAAAGGATTCGATGTAAGCTTTCAAAACTTTCACTGTCATCAACCTAATATCATCAGATACATCATCCAGACTACGAATAATTTCATAACATGCAGTATGAATTTTAATATCGTCAATTGATCCATACAAATGTGGTAAAATGAGCTCCAGCATTTTACAGGTTACAAGACGAGTCGTTACTTCATCATCGTCTGATAATGTTGTAATTATAGGAAGCAATTCATCACCGATTGAGGCTACCTAAAATGTTCAAATAAATAGGTGTCATTATGCCTTTTTTATACACATGCCTAAAATGTGTGCATTGGGAAATCAAATGTAAAATGCATATTTTGAGATGTGGCTGTGTTCAAAGAACATTACAAAAGAAATTCCTATGCTACACTTTTCCAAAACCGATTAATGCAATAGACTGCAGTTGCAGAAACCTTGCACAACAAATCACAAATAAATATATTCATCATTTTTACACTTCAGTAGAGAAACCCAAATCTAAAAAATGGTGCTTAATTTTTGATTGCAAAACAGTGACCAGGGTAGCAAACAGCATTTAAATGATATAATATTGTTAGTAAATAACAGTTCAAAACTATCCAGAACTATTCACATAGTTTTCATCCAAATAGTTTTAAAAAAAAAAAAACCCTAATATTAGAGAGAAAAGGAATCTGAAAGAAAAGCCTCCCATTTGAAGATAAATATTACCCTTCTCTTCCTATTCGAATCTTCCGTCTAAAGAAATTTTAGATAGTTTAAATTTTGAGATATTTTCAAAAAACAGAATATGATTTACTTTCAATCCTAAATATTTCAATGCATCTTTCAATAAAGTTTGATTTAAATATGTGAACAACTAAAATTTTGGTCAATGAAATTCAGTATCAATGCAAGTTTGACAAATCATCTTTACAAACATAAATAGAGTTTAGTTTTGGTTTAGTTATATGGACGTCCCGTTGTAAAGCAACACGAGGGCTATTTTGGGGCGGACCTCGTCATTTTGAACCACGGCCAGATGACGAGGACGACACCTGAACTGGCACCCCCTCTCCACACCAGCCGAAGGACGTTTGGCCTGACAGATTTAACGTGCAAGAGACCCCCTCGCACGACGGTTCTTCGGTGGAATCGAGCCTCGAACCTGAAACCCTCCGGTTCCGAAGCCGAGACCTTAGCACCAGGCCACCGTGGCCCCAGATATAAATAGAGATAATTGAAATAAAGAACTTTGACACCCCTTTAGAAAAAGCAGAGAGATTTCAGCAATAAAAATACCTATGCACAGAAATAAGTGAGGGAAAAAGTCACTTTTATCTTATCAACATCTCATAAATTTATCTCGCATATTTTTATTTTTCAAATGTTTAAAATTATAAATAAAAAAAGTTTTAGTTTAAGGTCTAATAAAATTTTAGGCACCCCTGCAATATACCCTAATCGATAAAACAGACCTGAGTCAAAGATAGAAGTTTAATTTCCTACCACACTTTCTATAATTTTCAGATACACAATGATATATTATCACATATTATATTATTCACTGTTGTCACTATGAATTTTTTTTACCTACTACAAATATTATTGGTTATAATACATCAAAAACCATGATTGTGGAAACATGAGAAAAGAGCATATTTCAATTTTATTTGCATATCGATCAGCCAATACTTTTCTCAACTAAGACAACTAGCTGGTACAGAAATATGATTTCAAGAAATTGTATATAACTGAAATAATTCAAGAAAAAATACAATAAAACAAATATTTTTCAGCAAGTTTAAAATTTTATGATTAAACAACTATAAAATAAAGTGCCATTTTCCCATTCACACTGATATTCCATAATAAAACCCACCAGTTACAAATGTAGTTCCATTTCATTTACTTGCTACAAATTCTACAAAAGTTTAGAAAGCCATTATCATGTTACCTTATTTTAGTTACAAATACCATTCATTGGAGTTAAAAGAAAGACATATGTCATTGCATTATGTGATTACTGTTAAACTTATTGGTGTGCCCAAACTTGCTGATAAACTTATTCAATTATTTAGTAAGCTGATAAAACGAAATAATATTTATGAATTAACTGTTCATCCAAATTCTAATGTAAAATAACACACTTAAATAAAATGAAAAAGTTACATTTATAAAGAAACAGAATGAAAAGTTGCTGGAAATTGTGTCAAAGATAACATTTCTATATTTTTGCAAAGGTATGGGGAGAAATGCAACCACTATAAAAACAGTTTATCAATGTCAAACAGACTTTTACAGTGATAAAGAACAGTAAAATAACATAGTGTCTTGATCACAAATAAAAATCAGTCCAACACAAACGAAAAAATGCAAAGGACTACGATGTGATAATTAATGCAGCGGCTCATCTGGTATACGAATTTTGTTTAAATCTCAGAAATTCATATATGTCTCTTCTTTAAGTCATAAAAAAAGTGAAAAAGAAGATACGAGGTTAAAATCTATTTAAAAATTACACAAAATAAATAAATAGTGGGCTGATACTTCAAATGAAAGGACCTACTACTTTTTTACTAGAAATGAGGAAAATACTCAAAAATATTATTTAGAGAAGAACTTGGAATTAGAACCCATCTAACATGAAATACTAAATTAATGTAATAAAATATGTATACTTAACACCATTTATTTATATGATTAATGGAAACAGCAACATCTAAAAACATATTACTAGTATATCTAAACATAAACTGAAAGTTTCAAGTTAAATGTTTCAACAAACTGAAGACTGTAATTCAGCAGGACTAAACTGCAAGCAGTATTTGAAATGGTTAAAAAATTTCATATTTCACTGAAATGTGATTGCTTTTTAGCAATCACATTTCAGTGAAATATGAAAAGAATAAGATCTGAAATTGCCTAGATATAGCTTACCTAAGTTAAATTAAAGTTTTTAAAGATGATTAAGAAAAAAAACTTTCTTGCTTCAAAGTAACCCAACTACAAACTAAATTAAAAGAAAAAAACTGATTTAGCATTGATATTAGAGTCAAACCAAAAAGAAACATTTTATTTTAAGACAATATACTATTATTGCTATAGATACAATATACTATTATTAATGTATTGCTATAGATTAAAAATATTCTGATTAAATATTAACTCATAAAGAGAGACACTTTTGTATATCCAAATGTTTTTAAATTTTGTGGCTCGCAAAAGATCTTCACTTTTTTTAAGTTGTCACTTAAAAAAAAAGCATGTCATGAGTTTCTAAAAGTCTCAACGATCTTTGTCATAAGAATAAGAATTAAAAAAATTTTGAAACAGAACTCTGCACTGCACATGTACACATTAAAAGTAAACAGTTTTCAGTTACCAAAATAATAAAATTCTACCTCATAATTTTTTTTTTTAAAATGTTCTAGCAATATTACCATTTCTTTCTTAATGCAGGTTTTGTTTATAATCTCATATAAACTAGCCACAGCAATTGCTCGTAGGCTACTTGCTGTTCTGCCAGCAGACCAAGTCAAATTAGGAAAAATACCATTTCGTATGACTTCAAGTATTTTTACTGATAAAGATTCATAGAAAGTGGAA
The DNA here is from genome assembly GCA_026543055.1 of Argiope trifasciata. Classification (NCBI taxonomy): domain Eukaryota; kingdom Metazoa; phylum Arthropoda; class Arachnida; order Araneae; family Araneidae; genus Argiope; species Argiope trifasciata. Next base: position 32,072 of record JAPMOQ010056005.1, read on the forward strand.
GACATTTTTTTAAACACTGATATGGAGAGAGATAAGATTTTGCATCGTAGTTTTGCTTCTTTACTGTGATGAAGGTTATTTATCAAAATTGGAATTATTAATTCCAGCATTTTTTCATCCAGAAATCCTGAAACAAAAATATTACTCTATTAAAATAAAACCTAAAAATAACACACATCTATAATAATAATAATAAAGATGTGAACGTGTGTAAGAGTGAGAATATATGTGTTTGTGTGTGTAAGTACGTATGCATGTTTGTACTCAACAGGCCAAACTGTATTATCTACAGCTGTCAAATTTAGTACTTGTATTCCATGGAGGTCCAGAATATATGTCTCTGAGCAATTTTTCTTTGTTGAAAATTGCAGTTCAAACCATTCTAATTGTTTCATTAAGTATCTGACTACGCTATTTTCTTCCATTGTTAAAAGCTAAGGAAGAAAGATTCTGTTTAATATCTGCATAGTTTTCAAAATATATGAAAAAATGGAGTTACTATATTGCAAGATTTAAAAGATAGGTGAATTGGATCTTTACATATTTAATAGCACTATGATGGGATGGGACTGATATAAATAAGATAAGTTCATGTATATAACAAACAGAGTGTATTTAAGAGGTAATTAAAATAGTATGGCTTTAATGTCTGTTAGTTTTGTGGAATCATGGACATGAAATTATATCCTTATAATTTAAAGAAAATCAAATATGACCAATGGACACAACAAATTAGCTGGTCATTAAGGCAATTAATTTTAAATAAAAAGAAAAGTCCATTATTTTATGATGAAAATTGAGTGAATAATCAAAATCTGAATATCAACATATAATAAAAGTGAGCAGTTTGGGACCATTCCATCAACCGTTTTAAAAAAGATGTGCCAATCAATGTGCAGAGTTTTCAGAAGACTGATTGGCCTAAGATTATGAAAACGTTTATGGTTTTAAAACTGTAATATTCATAACTTCTTAATTCTGCAAGATTTGATTGCAGAAGATGGAAACATTTTGTTTTTATTTATTCATTCCTTTAAAAATTGGAGTGTCCAGAATACAATGCCTGAGGTGTCTACTCTTTAAATATAAATGAAAATAACCCAATATTCATTGTGAAATGGAAAAAATAAATTCATCATTATAGTAAATGCATTTCATATTCAATATTCTTAATTAAGTTGAGGATTAAATAATTTTAAAACAATTGATAATTTAAAATGTATATAAATAGAACAATGAATATAATTTTAGCTCTGCAAAATATACATGAGTGAATATCAGAAATTATTTGAAAAATCACATTTAAATATATTTTTAGCAAACCAAGAGAGATGATATTCTCTTTCCCAAATAAATTAGATTCTAAGTCAAAATAATAATTCTACAATTAAAACATAAATTACTACATGAAATGTTAAACTAATAAACTAAAAGATTATGAAAATATAGAAAGATACAAAAAAAAAAGCATTCCCCCTCCCACTCTTCAGAATTATTTGATTTCAACATTAAATAATGTTACAAAGAGGTTACAACAAAACTCTAAATTATCCTGAAACCAATGATTCAAATCAGTTTTAAAAGAAGGGGGAAGAAACTGAAAAATGAAAACACTGTCAAACATTCACACATTACCCAATTTGTGGATTCAGTTTTTTATGAAATTAAATTTAATTTCATGAATTTAACTGCCTCACTTTTATACAAATAAGATACTATGAGATTATATATATATATATATACATTGGGTTGTTCGGAAAGTCATTTCGTATTTTTTTGTCAAAATGAAAAGAAATTTTCGTTTAATGAA
>JAPMOQ010056005.1:34281-53610 GCA_026543055.1 Argiope trifasciata
TATCTGGCTACCATTCATAAGGTTCCGAGTTCGATCCTAACTTTTTCCAACTTCGTCCAGTAGCTGTGCTGCCCTCTATGCGAAAAAAATTAAATAAAAATGGTGTTTAATAATCAGCTAATAAATATAAAAAAGGCTATAAATCATCAGTCAATAAAATAAAAAATGAAGGTGATATATAATCAGCCAATTAAAAAAATGAAGGTGATATATAATCAGCCAATAAAAAAGTAAAGCTGATATATAATCAGCCAATTAAAAAAATGAAGCAGATAGATAATCAGCCAATGAAAAAATGAAGCTGATAAAAAATTAACCAAACAAAAAAAAATGGGTAAGACTTATTAAAAATTCAACAGCTAATAAGATCCTCACTCAACAGCAACAAAATACCGTTCGTCTCACCTCTCACTGGAAGGAGAGTACTGTAGTGGAAGCTTTATAAGCCAGATAACACCCACAAGACAGATTGATCACTTTTAGTCTTGTGGCCATGTTATCTGGCTACCAATCATAAGGTCCCGAGTTCGATCCGATCTATTGCCAATAGCTACAGAAGCACCTTCGCAAACTTCACCTTTTGAATTGAGATGCTCCAAGCACAAACAGCGAATGGGATTCCCTCATAATAAACCAGTAAGCTAAATAAGATTTCTCATGTACTCAAACATTGCAGTTCAGGCTTTTTCATTCTCATTATAAAATTCTGCATACCCTCTTATAGATGTGGAGGCTCAAGATCAGGGTGAAGCCCCTTTATGAAAATATTTCTTCCCCTCCCCCATAAACATTCGGGGTTGTGGTGGGTCTGGTGCCACTTGGTCATACCAAGCCCGAATGAGCGGAACTCTTTCGAATGAAGGCAGAGGTGTGCGCCTTGCGTTGTTAACGACACCGTTCAGGTGAAAGGACGACTTTGTTCGAACACACACGACACAACCCTTTTTAGGGGGGTGGTCGAGCTCATTCATCCATTTACAAGTCAGAATTGAGATCCCAATCAGACTCAGTACCTCCAGAGGTATAATGGGAACTTGGAGAACTTTGCAGTCAAGGCCTATTTAACGTGCCCCAACCGCCATTACGGTGGTCTTTGGCAGAGACGAGGTCAAGGCTCACTACCTTTCGGTTACGAGACTGACGCTCTACCAACCAGGCGACCGCGGCCCTCCACATTAGTAGAAATGGATACAATATGGTGTATTTTGTGTTCGTACTGCAATGAGTAAAATCGAAAATGCATTTTGGATAATATATTTTTGAATGATTGGAACTGAAATTTGTTAAATATACAATTTTTTGTTAAATATTCAATTTTACAAAAATTATATACCACATTTCATTTACTTATGTCACTGAGTTTTTGAGTTACCTTATTCATATACATACCAGCAGAAAATACTGTGGAAAGTGAGATTGACTGGAATAGAACCTGGGACCTTTTGGATTGTAGTCGCGTAACAGAACCATTAGACAAAAGCGATCACCCCTTTTCAGCGACTGTTACTGGCTTATTAAGATCCTCTCCCACATACTCTCCCTCCTGTGAGTCGGAAGGGAGACGAACGATATGTGTTGCTGTTGAGTGGCGATTCATATTTTCGGTTATTGAGTGAGTGGCGATGTATTTGCGGGATGTGCCTTATCCATTATTGCAGCGCCAAGAACTATGAAGAGGGAAGAAAGTTTTTGTCGCGCCAAGCGTTATGGCGACTTTTGTTGTGGGTAGAAGGTTTGTTGATTTTGCGTTGGTTGTGTTTGTTTCGTTGCTGTAGATGGCGCGACAACAGTCGCACAAAGGAAGACTAAAGTTTGCTTATCGTCCGAGGTCACCAATGTGGAAGGTGAATTGAATGGAATAGAGCTTGGAACCTTTTGAATCGCCTATTTACAGTGGCTGTTACTCAGAGCCGGCCTTCTCTACGAAGAATCCCGGGTGCAAAAAACCATTTAAAACCCTAAATTTTTAGGAAAAAAAAAGAAAAAAAAAAGCATTCGCATATGTCTTTAATGATGCGTGATTCTGTTTTTTCTATTAATTACTCCAGGAAAATGACAATTTTTTCTATTTCTTTTTCGATACTTAATACAACAAGAGCGTTTAAAGCAGAGTTTCCCAAACTTTTTTGTGTCGTAGACCCCTTGCCATGTTTTTCCGTATTGAATAGACCCCCTACTTACCTGATATTGATTTCCAGTAAATTTCTAACTGTAGTGAAGTTTACTGTTAAAAACTTAAAGTAAAAACACATGTTAATTTATACATTTATTAATTGAATTTAAATTTATACTACTCAAAATAAAATTTCGTATCTGTTATGTAAAATCTATGTAACATGAAATAAACATAAAATAAACTAACGTAAGCAAAAAGTCAATATTTTTAATGAGAAGGATGAGCCTGATGCTTTAACAATAAATTATGAACATTTGGCGTCAATTTTGTAAGGGTTAATCTTAAATCTCCTCGGCTAATGATGTCCTGTCTGTTTCTTTTATTCGTTAAGAGATTAGTAACAGCGCTAAACCCCTTTTCCACTAGGTATGACGATGGAAAGGAGATTAAAAATTTCCTCGCTATATTCCATAATACGGGATAAGTAACGGGTATGTTGCAAAGAAGCCTGAATTGCTGATATCCGTTTTTAAACTGAACCTTAAGTTCATCGTTTGTACTTAGTTCTGAGTAAATAGGTACTATCAGTGTATGCGTTGAGATTTACTATCGTGGATCCCCGTTTTCATTTCATGGACCCCCCAATTTTTTTTCGCTGACGTAGACCCCTTGCAGGTTGTCATAGACCCCTAGGGGTCGATATAGACCACTTTGGGAATCACTGGTTTAAAGCATGATACCCATATGCTTGACAGAAGACAATCCTGTATTTTATTTTAATTTACAGAAAGAGGGTTCAGAATCTATTACATTTAGTCACTGGCAATGTAAAGGTTTGAAAAAAATATTACATTAGATATAGACAAAAATAGACAGCTGATGATTTGCAAGTCCATTCGAACCAAGCCTCAGCCTCAACTTCTGGGCGCCGGGCACACCGCTCTGTCTGAACATGTCTGACGGGGATTTCCTTATTCATAAATGAACATTTTTTGCCTTTTTATAGATATCACTGCGATCTTTGCCTAATAAAATCGTCAGTCGATGCTCAGCCAGACACATGGAAACAGGCTTTGTTGATTTTTGATATGTGATACATTATTATTGTTTAAATTCTTAATCACGGTGCCCCTCCCCTCAGTCACGGGGCCCGGGTGCATGGCACCCGCCACACACCCCAGACGGCCAGCCCTGCCGTCATTGGCTTAATAAGATATCACCACAATGATCAATTTAATCTAAAACTTGATACAGATCAACGAATCGATGCAAAGACGACATCAAAAAATTCATCTACATAGTCCAATGTGTTTTAGAGCGATAACAGAGAGGTTTGCATAACTATCAAAAATGTTGATCAGGTTCAGGGAAAACTGAAATGTCAAATTTTTTGCTTGTACATTTTTCCTTGTAGATAAGGAAATAAAAATAAAAAGTGAATAATTAAATAGAAGCTACAATTTTTAACATAAAGAAACCTTTTTATAATATGCTACCAGTCTAACTGACATTCAGGATCAAAAAAACATTTAAAATTCAAACTATTTAATCTCATACTAAAGCATTTATCGCTTTGGAAATGTTTTTCTCAATAAGGTAGAAATTACAATATACAACATATTATGGTGACATCTTAATAAGCCACTACATATTAGCGTACGCTTTTGACGAATGGATAAGTTTCTGGACTTCAAACCCAAACATCGCAGGTTCGATCCTTGGCGGAATTCAACCTACACATTGGCGCAATTCCAGCCAATACCATCGCCAAAATATAAATCAATTTTGTAATTAGATAAAATTATTTATTACATTGAAACTCAGTGAACAAAAACTCTTGAAAAAAAAAAGGATATGGAAGGAAAGGAATGCCTTCAATTTTATTAGCAGAACAGAATATTTTGTGTAATTATACAAAATAAAAGTTTCAGTGATGCTCTAGCAGAAGCGTGATAACTTTCATTGATGATATAATAATTTAATATTATTTTTTCTCTAAATTTTAGTGTATGTAGATGCATGTAAAATAGACATGGTAATGAGAGAAATAAAATCTTGTTAGTTTTCATAATCTTATAACACTGATCTCAGAACATACACTCAACTGATCAATCTTAAAAATGTTATTACTGCCCCCCTTCTCATTCCCCAATAAAGGTATCTACATTTTTTTATCCTATTGCATGGAGAAGTTCTACATCCTAGATACGTGTGTGAAATTCCCTAGTAGCACATAAATATGGTACAATATTGTATGGTATTGATCAATATTCGCAATATTGTTTAATATTGTGGAATATTGTTTAATATCATACCAGCGGGTGACCGAGCTCCGCTCGGAGAAAACAGGTATCGAAGCTAACTCGAAGATTTAAATTTTCAATTGTGATTTATCAAAACAATACATGCCATAAGAAAATTTGTGAAACCATTGGTGAAAAGATAACCGGTTAAAGTGCACCATTGTAAGCTATTCTAAACAAAGTTAGAGTTTGGAAAGGGAACTATTCTATACAAAGGTAAAGTAAAGGTAAAGATTGAAGTGTGTTGAAGTTCAATATTTTTGACAAATTTATTTAGAAAAACCAAACATATATATATACATAAGAAACATATTATAAACCTATAACAGCATAAACATAAAACTTTATTAGTTCGCCCTATTGGCTATAGATGGCAGCACGTTACCGCTTGAAAATTTAAGTAGCCATTATGGCGAACTAATAAAGTTTGAAAATATTCTATCTGTAACTCCGAACTGCTCGACCGTAGCGCTTCAAAACCGGCGCCAATCGATTCCTCGTGGCCAAAAACCCCAGACCCCAAAGTTTACCGGAGTTTATTAATTCTGGGGCGATTTTCGACTTGGCAACCATTCCTTGCATTATAGTATTAGATTAGTTAATTTATATATCTTTAATTGTTGTTGCTGTTATTCATAAGATGAAACCATCAAGTTTTATAAAATATTAAATGCTCCTTTTTAATCTTTAAAGAAGCTGTTTTTCATTCATTCATTTATTTATCCTCATCCACATCACCATATCTTTCCTAGACCCAGCGTTTGCAATGAATTCTCTGAGACAAAATATTTCATAGCTATAAATAAAAATTTGCAGAGTTGTTTAAAATTAAATTAATATAATTAAAATTCCTGATTTTGATGAACCAGTAAATCTCTTAATATAATCAGTAATTTTATTGAAAGAACAAACCTTGGATAAAATGGAATCACTGACTGCTAATCCAGAAACAGAACTAAGAATGGAAAACAGATCATAACTGACAGCAGAATCAATTTTGTTCCCAGAGATTAAAAGAGCATCAACACATAGTAGTAAATTAGCTTGTTCATTACCCTAAAATTTAAAAGAGGCACAAACTTGAATAAAAATGACAAATGTTTACATTGATATAATGTATTCACAAAATAATCTCATATGGCAATATAATCTTGGCAAAAATGACTCAATATTATAAGTGCCTAAAAGTGAAAATCAAAATATCATGAAGTATATTTCCTTCATACTTTATGTTAAATATTTATATAATCGGAACACAAATTTCTTACTGTATTATAATTAGTTTTATTAAGGTTTAGTCTTATAAAAAATGTATCAATGTTCTTTGAATGTATAATATATTCTAAAAATTTTATTTTTTTACAAATCTATACTTATAATAAAGCTCAATGTGTGTGTGTGTTGGCGCTCTACAGGCCAGACCGTCGGACCTACAGCTACCAAATTTGGTACATGTATACCTTGGAGATCGGGAATGTGCACCTTGGGTCTCTTTTATCGAATTTTTTATTAGAATTTGAATTAATTAAAATTTAAGCGAAATTTCGACGTTTTTCCGCTATAACTTCCAAAAATATTATTGCACAAACAGGATTTTTATATCAATTTAAAGATAAAAAAAAATTAGCTTTCTAACGGTATAAGTTTTTTAAATTTATAACGTAAGCTTATATTTTTAACGAATTTTTAAAGAAATATTTTAACCATGTTTTTAGAACGTGACTGGATAAAATAAAAGAATGCCGGAAGTTCGAATTAAAAAAACTATAATCGCAAAATAAATCAAAAGAAGTGCAACTTTTAACACGTGACTGGATAAAATAAAAGAAATATAAAATGTGATATTTTCTAAAAAAATAAATGCAAAGCAATGGATTCTATGATCGTTTGCAATATCTAAATAATTAATTCAACAAAACTTCTTTATTTACGGTAAACCTGATCGAATTTAGACAGGATATGCATTGGAGTCCCGACTTATTGGCATAATTCTATTATCGTTTGCAATATCTGTATCATTAATTCAATATTTTTTTTATCATAAGATGTGATAGTTTCTAAAAAAATAAATGCAAAGCTAAGGTTTCTATAAAATCTGCAAGAGCACGTCAAAGGGAAAAAATTAGGTTTTATCACCGTTTAGCCATCATTTTGACGGAAGTTCAAATTTAAAAAAAAAAAACCTTACTTCTTTGAATAAATTATCTTTATTTATACAGGATTGAATTTATACAGGATATGCCTTCAAATTCCTTTCCAATGGCCAATTCGTAAAATATTATTAATAGGCATATATATTGTTTAATACTATTAATTTGATCTACATGAAGTAAATGATTACATTTTATGTAGTTTGAGTCAAACAATGCATTTATGAATAATGAGTTTTAGATTTCTTCATACTTTGCTCTGTGAGCCATATTTTACAAAATATTTTTATTAATATTTTAAATAAAAGTTGCTACATCAAACAGTCTTCTAAATCAATCATTAAAACTGACTGATTTATAAAACGAAAGAATGCTATTAGGAAAACGCGTTCTTTTGCAACTTTCAGTCCATCATCTTAAAGAAAATATTAATTTTAGGCCAATCAATGCCCAGAGTTACTTCAAGGCTAATGAATATGTGATTTAATTGAAAATTTTAGAACCCATTACTCAGGGCGAACCAGCTTATCTCCAAAGGCGGCTAGTTAGATAATAAATATCAATGTTCAATTATGTTATGTTCAATTATCAATGTTATAATTTTCAATGTTCTTGGGAGAAAAACTCAATTCTTAAAATAGCACTAAATGATATTGACCAAAAGAAACTCTCTCCTTATTTTCTATAGGTCATACTTTAAAAAAAAATGAGCAATATTTTCATGAGGGAATTCATCTTCGTTCACTCAGTGTTTTGTCATTTTCCGCTGTAGCTGCACATAGCTATAAGGATGATTTATGAGTGATAGGGAATTTATTTTATTATTATATTACCTATCCACAAAAAATTTAAAAAACTCTAGTCAAAAATATTTCATTTTGTAAACCATAAATTACAGATTTTGAAGAATTAATTTATATTTTGCAGAATTTATTTAAATATTGCTCAGTTTTTTGTTAAAGTATGACCTATGGAAAATGTGGAGGGAATTTCTTTTGAACATCATTTAGTGCTATTTTGAAAATTGAGTTTTTTTCAAGAACATTAAAAATATATTTATCTAATTTTTTTTAAAAAAATTATTTCACCGTTAAAAAAAAAAGCCATTTAGCAGCACATTAAATATTCTACATAAAATAATAAAACCTAGCAAAATACTTTCAATATTTCATAAGATCTTTTTAACCATGGTTACCATAAACAAGCATAATGGAAGGTACTTGTGTTTATTTTTTTTAGAAAAAAGAAGAATAAAATAATTTTATTAATAATGTATTAAGCACTCACTTCTCTAGTTAAAAAATAAATTATCTTCTCTAGTTTAAAAATAATTTGATATTTTATAATAAAACCTTGCAAAATACTTTCAATATTTCATAAGATCTTTTTAACCATGGTTACCATAAACAAGCATAACGATAATATCAGGTACTTGTGTTTATTTTTTTTAGAAAAAAGAAGAATAAAATAATTTTATTAATAATGTATTAAGCACTCACTTCTCTAGTTAAAAAATAAATTATCTTCTCTAGTTTAAAAATAATTCGATATTTTATAATAAAACCTTGCAAAATACTTTCAATATTTCATAAGATTTGTTCAACCATGAATACAATAAACAAACATAAAAATGATATGAGGTATTTTATTTTTTAAAAAAAAAGAATAATAAAGTAATTTTATTAATAATGTATTAAGCACTCACTTCTCTAGTTCTGCACACTTCCACTTCAGATAAAAACTTACAAATAGCTTTGAGACATTCCTTGGAAATATCTTTTTTCTGTCCTCTGATACAAGCAGCTAATATACTTAAATGAGGAGCAGATGGGCTTTTATGTATTAAATTTAATAAGCTATCAAAAAGATGATTGGAATCTACAAAGTACCCCAGGAGTTCAGCACATTTTATAGCCTAAAAAATGAAAGTTATTGAATTTAATAGCCGCATTGCATAAAAATAATTTGATATTTTAAGCCACAAGGTCACAAAAATAATTAATACAAAAAAAATTAAATAACTACTGCTAAGAACATTCGAAAGAAATAAAATTTTTCTAACTTTTAGATGTAGAAAGTTTAACACAATTTAACCAGTAATATGATGAAATCTTAATTAATTGACTGAATTTTTAAAAATGATAGAATTTCATTTTTACTTACTACTATGTAAGTTATTTAACTTAGAAAAGAAAAAGCTGAAAAATAAACTATAAACTTCAATGGGGGAAAAAAAAGTACAGTACATTAAAGTAACATTTAGCAGGAAAATATAATAATGGAATTATTATATTATTATCCTCTTACCATGTTTTATTTATTTTTATTAAAAGTGTTTACTTTCATTTTATGTTAATAAAATATTTCAATTTAAAATATTGAAAATTAATGCATAAGTCATTAAAACTTGAAGACAACTAAGAAATCCCTTTTTACAAATTTAAAGTTTGAATATATGAACCTCGAAAACAACTTAACACTTTGAACATTTTGAACTCAAGCATATAATCACAAATATATATGTAATTTGGATAGTATGAGAAGAATTACGCATACAAAATTCCATCTCACTAATTTTCAAGTGTGGTGGTAGAGCAAGAATATTTTTTATGCAAGGGAAAAACAAATTTTGTTTTAATTAAAACTCTATGCATATCTTGCCACAAAGCAATGCAAATATTCTTAAATTTAAATGAGATAGTTTGAATTACCTTTGCTTTATGTTTACACAATATATGTGTATATATATGCTTCTCAAAATCCATAATGATATTGGGATAATTAATTTGATCATAAAATAAATCTTGATTAAAACTTTAATTTAAATTATAATACAATAAGCAGCAAAAAATTTTAATAACTTGATTGACTTTTAAATTAATATTAAATTTTGAAACTAATACCCATGTCCAGGTATGCTTATTTATTTAACTTTCAAATTAAAATACAATGCAGAATTAAAAGTTCTTCTATTCCAATAGTTGTGAAGAAAGAGAGGTCTGATCATTATAAGAATAGCAAATATTGAAATTATGCATTTGAACACATGCTAAAATAAACAGTATAAAAAATTAATAAAAAAGGAGCATTAAGTAAAAATGTAACCCTCCCACTTACACCTCCTCAAATGCTTTATGAGTTGAACTGACATAATGATTATGATAACTATACATATCTATTATATTCCTATTTTTATAAGACAGGTGTAACAAATATCTAAGCTACCAGTCATTGTTATTAATATTTTTTGCATCTTTCATTTTATTGTAGTCTGAAATATATCGGCTGAAAATTTTAAGTTGATACTCTGATTATGTTCTGAGTTTATTTAATGTTAATCTACAGCACTTTTTAATTTTTTAAACTAGTTTTTTTAATTTTTTTAATCTACAGCACTCTAGAAAATATCCATTCAATAATATATATATTCATCGAACATTAATATCTATAATACATCATAATATATTATATTGTATAATATTCATCATGGTAAATAGTAGTACATGATAAGACATAACATGAAAACAGGCTTTAAAACTTACAGAAATTTAAAATAGACTATAATAATTTTTAGAGAAGAGATTTTGCACACATTACTATCCAAAGTAAAAAGAGAAAACAAGTTATTATTACTTGCTCAACAGCTTCTTTTTCTTCAGCTTTGGCAGCAATCGTGACTCCTTCTAATACTTTAGGCAGCTGCATGGTTATCTTGTTCTCTGAATGAAGAATAAGAGAATACAGAACTTTGGATGATTTGATTCTTGTTTCAGGAGCCCAGTCAGCCATATCGTGGAGCAGAGGAGGCAAAATATTAAAAAGATGCCTTTGTACCAGAATGCGGCATCCTACTGAAGGTCTGCTTTCTGTAAAGCACGTCTTTTGTTAACAAATTGGCAATCGCAAGACTTTAACTTTATGATCCATCATCTGAACTAATAAATTATTTTTACCAAAGCAGTCCAAAAATGGGGGGTGGATGAGAAGTAAATAATAAACAATAGACATTTCTGAAGGCAATTTTTTTTAAAGCACAGTAGCTCCTCAATTTTCTATCACATGTACATTTTTTCTCTTTGATTAGAAGTATCAAATAAAATAATTGACAACAGTATCTTAAAAGACATGCACTTCATATAACTGAAACTTTTCATTTTCAGTAAATAAATGTTTCTTCAGTAGTAAGCAGTTTTATTTTACAAACTTTTATTTATATAATTAATATTCATGGACATAAAATAGAAAATAAAAAATGTATATATATGCCTATAAGCAAAATAAGTAGTGATTTAGAATAAATAGTGAGTAATAACAATGAGAGGTAATTTGAACTGGAAGATTTGTTTTTCAATTTATTTATGTTTATTTATTTATATTATGTTCCAATTTAGTTGTAGTAATAATTTCCATTTATAAAACTTTTTAGAAAGATGGATTTCTGAATAATGCTGGGTCTTATGGCTGAGAAGAGTACAAAAACAATTTGATAAAGAGCTTTATTTTCCAAGTTACCAAATAAATAAGATTATAAAAAAAAACAAATCCATTGAAATATTAAAAATTAGAATAACAACAATACCTTATCAAATATAATTGGTTGGGTATGATATTTCTCATTATGTTCCTTAATTATTTGAATATTAACAAATAATGAACCTTTATTTCAATATTATGTAGAAACATAGGTGAGGTGGATGTGACAAAGGATGAATAAAAACTAATATATTTTCATAAATTAATACTAATTAGCCTAAAATAAATCATTAATATATCAAAGGTGCATTGAAATGTAAAACTAAATTCACCAACTTATTAAAAGAGGGAAGTTTCATAATTTTAGACCACAGAATACAAGTCCACTACTGATTGTAAATGCAAATAATTTTCCTTATTTCAAAAAGTTTGTTAAGTAAAATATGTGAAAATAAATTTCTTTTAATTAATTAGAACTGCTTAGTTTATTACATACTTACCTTTATGATTCAAGGAATTTTATAAAATAGATCAAATTAAAATAAAAATAATTTTTTTAAAAACCTTTATCAGGATAATCAGATGGATCAGGAGGAGGGAAATCTATTAGATCCTTGTAATCCTTCTCATTTTCTACAATATATTGATTCCCAACCTTCTTCCAAATATCTTGTGCTTTGGATCTGAAGAAAAAAATTAAATACTTTACTTTCCTTTTGTAAAATGCTGAAACCATAAATATTATCAAAAATTAATGACTTTGCTCTACAGTTAAGAAATAAATAATGATTTAGGAAGTTAACATTTATTAAGTACATATAATTTGTCATCTAAAAGGAATCATTTATATCTATTGCAGTTCAATCTCTTTATCCTCTTTACATTGTATTATAGTTCAATCTCTTGATTCTGAAAAAATTTAATAGAATTTTTTCCTGTATTGCTTTCCAAAATAAACATATTTCACAATGTTTTTTTTAACTACTTTAATTTTTGGATTCCCTTATATAAGTGAAAACAATACAGCAAATAATTTTTGTCTTTTAAAAATACATTATATAAATTTACAGAAGAAAATGTGTGATATAAATTTTTAAAATACACAAAATAAAATAAATTATATGCATGATGAAAATTTTATATGTTTTTATCTGTAAAATAAAAATTTAACTGCTTAAAATAATATATCATTCTAAAACCTTTTATAGTTTGTTATTAAAATAACCAAACCCTCTCTTGACATTTCATTCAAATATAGTAAAATAAGGCCTCTTTTTAGAAAAGTAAAAAATTTTGAAATCCTCTTTCTCCAAGGTAAATTAGCTCATGATTTGAAAGTTACAAAATAAATAAGAAATGAAACATTTATTTGAAAAAACAAAAAGAAAGCTGTCATAAAAAATAATTTGATGGAACATTTTATAATAATATAATATTTTCTTTTCTTCCTAATTTATGGTCATAATTTGTACATAGCAGTTTGAAACATTTATGTACATATTTTCATACATTACATTCATATTATCCATATGTACATATTTTCTTACAATTATATCAATGAGATATTTTTCACAATGAAAAAAATCTGATTGAATGTAAAATAGATAATTTGATGCATGCACTTTGAATGCCAGTATTTAAGATCTCAAAGCTATTTGATCATATTGCAAATATAGGTATTAAATAAAATGCAAAAGACTGTAGTATTTTAATCAAAATAAAATACATAATTTTAAATAAATTATTTACATCTATCATATTTCTAGCACCTCATTATATAAAGATGAAACTGTACAGAGAATGGAGAAAAAATATGAATTTTTGTAATCTAAATTTATCAACATGCCACATTATAAGAATGAAATATTATTAAAAATGCAAATATGTTGTAAAATAAAAAAGCAAAAGTCAATATTTATTAAGTTATTTTATTAAATTCAAAAAATTATTATATTTTAAAAACAAAAATAAAAGCACATATTTGGATATATATTTTTGGCAATAACCCACCTTACTTCTAACACTTCATCATGCAAAGATGAAAGTTTAAGAGGAATAAGAAGATGAAAATATGAGTATCTGTCATCCAAATTGATCAATATATCTCCTACAACTTCAGTTACAGCAATCCTAACTAATGGAGATCTATCAAACAACCTTTGAGCAAGGTGTATCAGAGCTTCTTCAAATTCCTTGTTATTCAAATAATTCACTACACATCCTAAAAAATTTCAAGAACTCAATGTCATGTAAAATGGTTTTATAAATTTTAACTGGTAATCCCATTTTTTCTAAGAAAAATTTGTCTTTAACATAAGAATGAAAATAAAAGATGGAAGTGAAGTATTAAGTAATAATAGACAAAAAAAAAATCAATATAAAATAGTTATTTAGAATATTTGAATGAAATTCTGTATGCTAAGAATATTTATTTGGCTATTTTTGCTTTTACCATATTATATAGAGAATCAATTGTTAATATCTAAAATAAAATTATTTCTAAATACATTATTTACTAAAAAAGCATTAATGTCATATTTATAACCGTTTAATTCAAATAGCTTAATAACTGATACTTTAGCTTTCACAATAATATTTAGACAAAACATAATATAGAACAAAATAGATAAACTTTACAAATATTTTTTAATGGATAAATTTCTTTTAATTGATAGATATCTAAAACCTTCACCTGTAGAAATGTCAGTGCTTTCTATAGATCAGAAAGTAAGCAATATTAAAAATTAGCCTTTGAAAGTATGCATGAAAAGGGGAGATAAAATTCTAAATATTTCCAAAATGATACATCATCAAATATATATAGAGATTGATATAAAATAAAAAAAATATTATAATACAATAATTTTTTTAGTAAAAGTAGAGAGCTTGGTATAAATTCTTTACCAATCTTTGCCAAATAATAGAAAACTCATCAAATCTTAACTACTATTAACTTATCATATTTTGCAATCTAGTGCTTTAAAAAATTAGTGCTAGGCGTTTGTACTGTATTTCTCAATTCAATCTTATTCTTTGACAAAATTAGATTCTCACCTAGGGCTTTGACACATAAATACCGTGTTTTCAAATGTTGATGAGAAATGGTTACAAGCAGAGGTTTCAAGAAATTACTGGCTGCCATACGAAAGCAGGAGTCCTTTTTTGAAGCAAAAATTAGCAGACATTCACAACTTCTCCTCTTTACATCAGGGCAATTGTCAATGATGCAAGCGGCCAAAATATTTGATATGTCATTTGTACAAGGTAATAAATCCCCTTCATATTTCTCAATGATTTCGTACAATAAATCAAGATGAAGAAGTCTAATTTCCTCCGACTGCTCCCTTTCGTCAGTTTTTCTCAAGCGATTTGCTATAGCATTTATTATAGAGGGAAAATCATCGTTGGAAATGAATGAAAGTCGAGTCATGTCCTTGAGTATCAATATAGATATTTCTCGACATCTTTCACTCCTGTCAGATAACATATTCGTCAATGATTCAACTACATTTTTCAAAAGATTGTTTAAGTTTTTTTCATGAGAAACATCAGGACAATTCGTTAAAATAATTTTGTGCAGTTCTTTTAAAATATTACGTTTTGTGATATCATTAGATGTCTTTTGAGAAGACAATTTTTCAAAAGACTCTGAAATAAGTTTTGAAACATTTCCCTCTTCCATTTACAAACTTAAATCAGACGCTTTCATAAAGATGCACTAAAATTTAAGATCAACTAAGAAATTATCTTGTTTAAATCTGGTTGCTATAACTACGATATGATTGCTTGATTTTCTTTTGGCAAATCGACGTGATTTACCAGTGCTACCTAGCAAAACGAGATTCTTCTTTTGTGTTGTGGAGAGTACTCTCAATAAATTCCTCCCTCAATTTAATTATTAACTGAAAATCAAATATCAGCACCGAAAAAAATATTGAAGACCATAATGCATAAAGACGCATTTTTAAACTATAAATTGGTATATATTTTCATTAATATTGAGTCAATTCACATTGGAGAAATTACATTAACCAAATCAAAAAATAAAATTAGCTTTTGAAATATTGTAATACTTGTTACGCGTTTTATTTTTTTATTTTTGACCTGAAGAATTAATATTATTATTATGCAATCGTGGTTATAGTTGCATTTGAATTGTTTCTAAAATTAAATAAAACTGTGACAATAACTGTTCCGGTATGCTTGCATCTGCATGTGGTGTTGTGTTGCGTGAACTTAGTGTAGTGCAATTATCCCGATCTCGTTGTTTAAAATTTTCCAAAACAATGTCTACCATTTCGAAGAATGAATTAAAAAGACAATTAAAAGCGGAGAAAAAGGCCAAAGAGAAGGCAGAGAAACAGCAAAATCAAAAAGAAGTTGAGAAGAAAGAAAAAACAGCAACAAAAGTAGAAGATCCAACAGATGCTGCTGAATACTTCAAAATAAGATGTCAGGCTGTTGAACAGTTGAAAGCATCTGGAGAATCTCCTTATCCACATAAGTTTCATGTATCGATTTCGTTGCAAGAATTTGTTGACCGTTACAGTAATCTTGAAGCTGCCCAAATCCTTAAAGATGAAACATTATCTGTTGCTGGGAGAGTTCATGCAAAAAGGGAATCCGGAGCGAAATTAATATTTTATGATCTTAGAGGAGAAGGGACGAAAATACAAGTAATGGCTCATGCAGCACATTACAGTTCTGAAGAAGAATTTTTAAAAATTAATGGAAGAATCAGAAGGGGTGACATTATTGGTTGCAAAGGCTACCCTGGCAAAACCAAGATGGGAGAGTTAAGCATAATACCTACTTATATTGAAATTCTGTCACCATGCCTGCATATGCTACCTCATCTACATTTTGGCTTGAAAGATAAAGAGACTAGATTTCGACAAAGGTATTTGGATTTGATTTTGAACAATTCTTCTCGAGATAGATTGATTTTCCGTGCAAAAATTGTTAAATATATCCGAGATTTCTTTGAGAACCTTGGTTTTCTTGAAGTTGAAACTCCAATCATGAATATGATTGCTGGCGGTGCAACTGCTAAACCATTTATTACTCATCACAATGAATTAGACATGGACTTGTATCTGCGAGTGGCTCCTGAATTATACTTAAAGATGCTTGTTGTGGGTGGTCTCGATCGAGTTTTTGAGATTGGTCGGTTATTTAGAAATGAGGGCATCGACCTCACACACAATCCTGAATTCACATCTTGTGAGTTTTATATGGCTTATGCAGATTATAATGATTTAATGCAGATTACAGAATCCCTTTTATCAGGAATGGTCAAGTCATTGACTGGATCTTATAAGATTAAATATCATCCTGATGGCCCTGAAGGTACAGAATATGAGATTGATTTTACCCCACCCTTCAAAAGGGTGAAAATGTTACCAGGTTTAGAAGCAGCTTTGGGTGTGAAATTACCTGATCCTGCTTCCCTCAATACACCTGAAGCTAATAAACAGCTGTCTGATCTTTGCACAAAGCATGAAATTGAATGTCCTCCTCCAAGAACCACTGCGAGGTTGCTAGATAAACTAGTGGGTCACTTTTTAGAAGAAAATTTTATAAACCCTACTTTCCTCTGCGAGCATCCAGAAATTATGAGTCCCTTGGCAAAATGGCATCGTTCTATTCCAGGCCTCACTGAAAGATTTGAAATGTTCGTTATGAGAACAGAAGTTGTTAACGCCTATACCGAATTGAATGATCCTATAGTTCAACGCAGTCGCTTTGAAGTTCAAGCTCAGGACAAAGCCGCTGGTGATGACGAAGCTCAAGTGGTAGATGAAAATTTCTGCACCGCGCTTGAATATGGCTTGCCTCCTACTGGTGGTTGGGGAATGGGAATTGATCGATTCACTATGATTCTGACGGATACCAACAACATAAAAGAGGTTTTGGCGTTCCCAGCTATGAAACCAGAAATCAACAAACCAAAAGAACAAGAAGGGGAACCTGAGAAAAATGTGGAGAACAAAAAGTGATGTTCTTGAAAATAATAAAATCAGTTTTATTTCTGTTAAAATAAAACCCCATCGAGGAAGTAATAAAATTAAATTATTGTGATATGTTTCTCTTGTAATTTTTTTAAAAAAAGAAAACATCATTAAAGGGTAAAGTATGGTAATGTTAATTATTTTAACTTTTGTATTATAATTTGTAATAGTTTTGTAAATAGTTATAGTGTTCAATAGTACTATAAGTCTTTCTGTTCTTCATTTAAATTTCTATAAATTTTACTTTACTTGTAATTATCTGATGAATTTTACTTTAATTGAAAATTCTTGTTTTAGAGCATTTCACTAATATAAAATTCAGTGTTTCAGCTAATTAGATTATTTATAATATATAATAGTATATTTATATTGAACAAAAATACATAGCTAATTATTTTAATCTTCAGTATTCCTCTAGAATTTTGTTTCTAAAGTTACAAGAAATATTGGTACCTTTTTTTTAGGGGCATGCCTTCAGCAAACTTTTGTCATGACTGTGTGCTAATCTCAAATGCAATTAATAGCCTGATACATCTTTAGAGATAATTGTTGGCTCACAATTAATTCCAAAAATATTTTACTGAGTAGCTCAAAAATGCTTCACAATTCAATACACTCCTAAATTTGCTTTTTACAACCATCGTTTACAATACTTGTTAATAAACATACTCCAGAATCCTATTTATTACTTGAAGAATTAACTACAATAAATAATAGCCAAATTTTTTATGTTAATAAAGAAACTTATAAACATTATAATTTCATGAACTTAACGTCTCTGAATTTGACTAAGTTCAGCAATTATCGTGTTCCAAGTCTTTAAGAATCCAAAAATAACTTTGCGAGATGATGCTGTGAAATAAAAATTATTTTTTAGTAATTTATAAAATATAGAACTTTTTCATTTGACCATAATTTTTTTCCCCTCGAAAGTACATATTTATACTAAATCCTTATTTTAATAAACCTCAAACCAATGTACTTCAGCCTTTTCCATCTTTCTATTAGTTTTCTTCTTATCGTTTCAGTTGTATGGAATTTCTTATTACTAATGTAGTATATTCATTAAATATTTCATATTCTACATCATAATTCTAAATTATTAAATATTGCTTCTAATATGATTTAAGATTCAAAAGACTTAATTTTAAACTTTTTCTGCATTTCATTCAGTTTATTAAATTAAAAGGAAAAAAACTTATACACTTTTCAGTCTGATATTAGTGGAAAGACATTTTGTGTTGAGATTTTCACATATTAATTCTTTTGAAAACTTATAACAAATTTAGAAAATTCCTAATTTTGTTAAAATTCATAAAAATGTTTCAATGACTTTCATCTTTACTATCTCAGGTATATCTTTTAAATTTGATAACTAGCCATGTAAATTATTTATAGAATATCTGTATGCAGGATTAGCTTTAGAGGGATATGACATGACCTGTGTGGGGGGGGAGAGGTAATGTAATAATGAATTTCTTAAATTTTTGCCACATCTTCATTTAATTTTTAGTCAAATAGTTTGTTGCTTAACCAGAGTATAAAAATACCATAAAAATCTAGACATTTTTTCCTATGTAATTTATTGTGATGGTTATAATATTCCAAAAGAAATAATCATAACTGTCACTATGAAATCAATTTTAAATCATATAATTATATTTCCTTAAGTTGAACTATTTTAATTCAGGTACAACAGCAGAGTCTGATTGTCAAATTAAAAATTTGAATTCAATTATATATTATTTCTATACCCAAGCTACTTTTTTTAAGTAATATTTTAACATTTTTCTTAATAAATTTATTTTACGAATTTAAACACAAGTGTTTATTAGAGTATATTTAAATATTAGAAAATCATCTACTTCAAGTGTTTAACCCTTTATTTACTGACGGTACTTAAAAGTACCATTTAAATCTAGCTTATATCTTTACTAAAACACTATTTTTGCCGATGGTATTCTAAAGAACACGGGGAATGTAACATGAAGTTAATACAAGCTAAAAGTAGGAATTAAAGATATGTAATTAATAATTAAACTAATTAAGATATTTCTGTTAATTACATTTCTTTTTCTTGAGTTCCCTGGGATTATTTTGCAAGGAAACTAAACAACTGGTGCAAAAATGAAGTTGAAAAATTGATGGCGACATAATTCAGTAAATAAAGGGTTAAAATAGATAGTGTAATTTTCCTTCAATTTCTACTGATACATTTAATACTATAAAAAAATACTTGAAGTTTTATTATATAAATAAAAGGTACTTTTCCATTA
>JAPMOQ010056005.1:54010-74608 GCA_026543055.1 Argiope trifasciata
AAAAAGAATTAATGTATTTCACCTATTTAAAAAATTGCATTCTGCAATTAAAATTTCTGAGGATCGGCTATTTATTATTATTTTTTCAATGTTACTTATAAATCCTGTTAAACTTTTAATTATTTATTTCAGATGTGATTGTGTTTTCTAAAAAATACATATTTATTCATTATACACCAATTGCTTAGAAAATTAATTTACAGCAATTTAAAAAATAAATAAAATGTCTTTTTTTTTTTTTTTTTTTTTTTGAATAACCAGCGGGTGACCGAGCTCCGCTTGGAGAAAACAGGTATCGAAGCTAACTCGAAGATTTAAATTTTCAATTGTGATTTATCAAAACAATACATGCCATAAGAAAATTTGTGAAACCATTGGTGAAAAGGTAACCGGTTAAAGTGCACCATTGTAAACTATTCTAAACAAAGTTAGAGTTTGGAAAGGGAACTATTCTATACAAAGGTAAAGTAAAGGTAAAGATTGAAGTGTGTTGAAGTTCAATATTTTTGACAAATTTATTTAGAAAAACCAAACATATACGCATACATAAGAAACATATTATAAACCTATAACAGCATAAACATAAAACTTTATTAGTTCGCCCTATTGGCTATAGATGGCAGCACGTTACCGCTTGAAAATTTAAGTAGCCATTATGGCGAACTAATAAAGTTTGAAAATATCCTACCTGTAACTCCGAACTTCTCGACCGTAGCGCTTCAAAACCGGCGCCAATCGATTCCTCGTGGCCAAAAACCCCAGACCCCCAAGTTTACCGGAGTTTATTAATTCTGGGGCGATTTTCGACTTGGCAAAGATTCCTCGTATTATAGTATTAGATATAATAGATTTATTAAAAATGCGCAAATTACGCTAAAAGTTAATACTTCGTAATTACTGCACACCAGTACCATATAAGGCATTCTCAGCCTTATCCATAATTTTTTGAAAGGGGATGGGATAAATTTTATTAAAGATCATGCGAGAAAGTTGTCGGGAGATCATTCCTATTGATTATCTAAATTTTCTTTTGATTGCCTAAATTTCTTTGCAGTTCATGAGAAATTTCTTAATTACACAGATGTTTATTTTGTTATAAGAGCAATGAACTCTGTGTCATTAGTAATCGGTTTCATTACTTGATATGTCGGACTTGTTTGTCTTATATTTACACTCAAAAATATACATATTTGTTGTTGAAGATGAACTTTCATTAATTTCGATAAGAACAGAAAAGCCTTCTATTAATAATCATTTCCGTGGAAAATTAAAAAAATAAATAAATAAAACCTGCTATTGGCGAGAGTGTTTGAAGCATGTTGACACCAAGTATATCAAATTTATGCAGCTTAATCTTCAATAACAAATTAATAAGCCCTTAATAGCCAAATCTTATCTTGTACACAAATCGATATTTTAATGCTGCAAAGATAATTTTATTCCATTCTGAAGATTACATATTGCTTTAGATATTACTGACTGATTATTCGTTGAACTGACATAATTGCCTTTAAGCAAATACAAGAGATTGCTTTCGTTTACCTACAATATAAATTGAATGCCATAAATAGGATCATTAGCATTGTTTTAATTCTGAATTAATGAGAAGAAAACAGATCGCGTCGTTTGTTTTCCATTTCCTTAATGATCAATAAATAATGAATGAATCAGGAATTTACTTTTAAGACGTAACTCTTAGAAAACATATCATTCTTGTAAGAATCAAATGCTATATGTGAGAAGAAATTCAACTCTCCTGAATGTTTGACTATTTTTTTAGCATAGTATAGGAAGAAAAATCAAATTTATTACCACTGAATTTAATT
Source organism: Argiope trifasciata (assembly GCA_026543055.1). Lineage (NCBI taxonomy): Eukaryota > Metazoa > Arthropoda > Arachnida > Araneae > Araneidae > Argiope > Argiope trifasciata. The sequence continues at coordinate 55,837 of JAPMOQ010056005.1, forward strand.
TCAGTTTCGGAATACATAAGTTGCTGCATGTTCAAATGAAGTGGATTTTTAACATAACTTCATAATTTTCGAGCAATCTCAAGATCTTAGAGTTGATGTTATTTTATTGAAACAGATGTTATTTTCCGAATTCTCAAAGTATGTTTACTACAATGAGAAATTGGATTTTCTCTCACTAAATAAATGCTTTGATATCTGAACCATAAGTCATCCTACAAAGGAATCTATGAATGTTCAATTTTATAGAAGAATTTAAGAGAACGGAAAATGTATTGTATCAAGTAACATTAAAAAGGATAAATCATCAGAATAAGAGTGAATTCCCTGAAAAAAAAAATGAGGTATTGTATGATTTTTGAATTCTACAGAGCTTCTTTCCGTCACTTACAAGATATGTAGATGTTTATTTGTGCAAATTTCTCCAAATTTTTACACGGTTAATCTTTTATCTTTAAAGATGAATAACATCAGCGATACTCGTGGAATATATTCTTTCCGATTTTCACCAACCAGTCCAAGACCTTATAAGACCCCAAAACCAAAAAACAACTCATTTTTGCTAATATACAAAACTACTTTCGCTATGGGGATTCCTATTGCTCCTCTTAACGCAAAATCAAGTTGTGCACTCTTCTTAACAAAGACTTGGTGCTGGTGTATATTTCTTTACAAAACAGTGACGCTCCTCATCAGTTTCTCGCACGTCTACAGAATGTTGCCAGGTTACGCAAGCCTGTTTGCTTTTTATTTCTTTGACTCTTTTAGCTACATTTCGATGGTGACATTCATCCTCCAACGGAGGAAAATCTATTCGGCCACCAAAACAGCCGTGGATCTGGCCTCCAGAATTGATCCAAGCATGTTCGTGGGTAGCAAGACCATACGGTACGAAATTCTTCTTCTGGTGATGTCCAGCCTTACGGTTATATCGATATTCATTATATTCTTCTTCTATCAGGAGTGGGAGTCGTACATCAAGAAACTCCATGCTCCTGTACCAGATCATCAGTACACTTATACTTGGATCGTAGTTTTTTCTGTAGTATCCCATCACGCCTGGAGTTTCAGCACGTGCTTTCTTTCAGTGTTGCTTTGTTATAATTCTTTTCTGGCGGCAGGTGGTCTTGTCAACGCTTACGCAGAATCCATTCGACTCATGACAAGTCGAAATGCCCTGATCCGAGGTTTGGGATTATTTCGAGAACTATGCCGAGGTGTGCAAAAAATCGACGCAGCTTTCAATTCGTGCGTCTTCTTTCTGTTTGGAACAGTAACAGGTAACTTCTTCGCTGCCATTAGCGTTCTATTCTCTGAGAGTGTTAGTTTCCAGACACCTGTGGCACGCACTTATGTAGGTTTTACCTTGCTCGGAGGGGTTGGCATAATCTTCGTGCTGACAACAGGTGGCAATACAGTATCGGAAGGACAGCGACGACTGAAATTGGCCTTGCTGGAAGATAGTAAGAAGATTGCTGGACTGCCTCCAGACGTGGTCAGAACTTTCACAATGCTGTCGGATAATATACGAGACTCGAAATTGGCAGTGACTGGATGTGAGATGTTTACTGTGGATAAAAGTTTGGCATTAACTGTTGGAGGAATGATCATCACCTATAGTTTTCTTCTATTTCAGTTCAGTGGTAAGCCTTTCACTACATAAAAAAAGGTCTGGAAAAATCACTTTCGAAAAAAATTAAGTTTAATATGGAATAAGTTCAATATTAATCCACAAACTTTAATATGGAACAGCATCTGAATAATTGATTCATATAGTCTTAATACATTAAAATTGTACAAAAAGAGAAATCATGAAGAAAAAAATATTCAACTATAGCATGAACATTTCATTTTTTTTTTTCAATTTTTATTCTACTCGTGTTTATCTACACTAGAATGCATGACATTTATTAACTAATATACACTGATGGTATTAGAAACTAAACAGTAGCAGTAGTATATCGTAAAGTTTATATGAATCATTGAATAAAGATTCATCTATTAACTTTTTCATTTAATAATAAACCTGTGGCAAACAATATGCTGCGTTAAAAGTACGCATCTATTAAAATGATGCTATAATAAGAAATGATATAAATCCGAGGAAATTTTCTCCCTATTGTCGATTATTTAAATTTTTGACTGCAAATCAATCAAAAATTTATAGACCAAAATCGGAAAGGTGAAGCGGGAACTTCAGCATAAAGAACCTGATAATTTAAGGCTCATCTAAAAATGATTACATTGCAAAATGTCGAAACAACCTATTTTTGTGCAAATGTAAAAATGGTTTAATTAATATTTAACTCGAGAATAAAAGATATACGCTTATCTTTCATTCAGTTTGTAGCACATAGTATTTGCTAACATACAGATCAAACAACGGATGAAAAAATAACTAATTCTTCTTTTAATGTCAGAAAAATACAGAAGTTGTGAAGCAGTGAAATATGAGCTCAAATCAGGTCAATCGGCACCATTCCGATTTCAATTTCCAAAACTGATGAGAGAATAGCTCATCTAATCAATCATTTTGGAGTTGGAGACGAATATTTGAAGTTAATTACAACGTCATCACAGAGTATTTCTGACAAACATTTATTTCATTCGTCGGTGTCAATCATGAGATTACAGGCAATGCTTTCTCAAACGCTGTGATGTTTCTTTGCAATAATGATTTAAGTACAGTACTGATGGTACCAGATCATCTCAAAACCCTGAAGGATGGGATGTTAAAGGTGGATGGTTTCATTCCAACTGTTTGAGAGTGTGCAGGTGGGGAGAAAGACAGCTATTGACTATCCCGAAAGGAATGCTAGTTTGACTGTTCGGTCCATGGAAGGTTGGACAATACTTATTTCAGCAGTCGACCCCAACAAATCCTGTCGATACTGCTACGTTCAGTGGTGGCGGGGTAGTCGGCTGTATGCAAGAAGGTTTCCTTGCAAATCTCTTACAATATTCGTTGAAAAACCTGATGGCGAATTTATATTTGCCATTGTGAATTATCATAAGTGTATTTTTTTTTCCCCTTCAAGAGTTTACTTAGGAACGTGTGGCTGCACATACAGCAAAAGATCCCCCATATTATATTTGTTCGCAATGCAATTTTACATCGAATGAAGCAGTACCAGATCGATTCGGTAATAGGATTTGTCATATTTTAATTTAATATCCTGTTGATAATTCTTATCGGGTTCAATTTTCTAATTCATCTTCTCCAACATTACAATACTTGGTGGGTGAAAAATGCCACCCAAGTATTTTTTAAATTCTTAAGATCTATTCTTTTTCTCTTGCATTTAGCATTTTTTTTTGATTATGTGGAACATTTCTTCTACAAGTTCATGTACATTGAATTATTGTATGAATCATTGTTTTAAATTTTAAGTTGTTGAAGTCCTTTTTTAAATCATCTTTTTGCAATTTTATCTTTACATCTCTGTGTTTATAATTTCATTAATGAGTGGTTTTTTTTTTAAATATATCTTTTATCCCTTTACCATTTGATTGGCGCAGTATGGCCAGATTTGGCTCTTGCGCCATAAAGCCAAACCAACCAACCGGTAATAGGATTCCCATTACATTCAGAACTTTGTCCGCGGTTTCTGAGCTCACATCACCGCTTCATTGTAGATTTCTGCTACGAAATCTATGTTCATACATGAATTTTTTCTACGTTTTCGACAGAAAATATCTTTAGTCATGAGGCATTTATATTTCTTCCATAACTTTGTAATAAGTGAGAGAGTAGTGATGAAAATGATTGCAAACAATGCAAGAATTAAATTTAGATGCTACGTATTGCACAAATTATTAATGCTTACATTCCAGTGTCTGTCATTTCCCAGTAAATTCAAAGCCAGATGTTTTGAGATAAATTTGGCCTAATTAGTAAACTGCATTTATCTCTTAAGAAAGAGATCAACGCAATGACGATTAAAGAATAACTTGAAATTTATTTAAACGTGGTTACATCTCGTAACCAGAACGAAAAATAAAAACATACTTATCGAAAGACGCACATCTACTTGAAATACACACGACAATCAACATCTCAAAAATTCAGTCGATCTATCTGCTACTCCAACATTTGACTTCTTATTTATATGTATGGCGATAAACAAAACATTCACCTTCTTCAGTGATAGGCAAATAAGTCATTTTATTGGCATATTGTATTAGATTTTTTGCTCTTGTGTGACTGCATCGAATTAGCTGGGCTCGAAAAATGTGAGCCTGATTGCGGATGCTGCCGATAGAAATAGGCGAATTTTGACTTATTCCCAGCACAATATACCTTTAGAATTTGGCATTATTACGCCTTCGACAATTCTCAATTACTGGGATGGCTTTGTACCGGGCCGAACACATTTATTAACAGCATGCGAAGAAAGCTATTCGTCTTAATTGGGGTCCCGGTGTACAATGTGGTTATGGTAATTTTTAAGATCATGTTAGATTGTCCACCGACTCGCTTTCCTGGTTTGCGTCGGGTGTCGCGGTGGCCTGGTGGTGAGGTCTCAGCTTCAGAACGGAGGGTTGCAGGTTCAAGACTCGATTCCACCGAAGAACTGTCGGGTGTGGGGGTATCTTGCATGTTAAATCTGTTAGGCCAAATGTTTTCCCGCTGATGTGGTGTAGCTTGGAGAGGAGAATAAACAGCTCAGGTGTCGTCCTCGTCATCTGACAGCGGTTCAAAATGACGAGCTCCGTCACTAAATAACACTAAAGTTGCTTTACAGCGGAATTTTGCACTATTTTATCACTTCTGCTTCAAATTTTATGGAAGTTGGAGATTTGAGAGAAGATATACAGCATAATGCTGTTAAGACTTCTATAATGAATTATAGGATTATTAAAATTTGAAGCCATTTTGTTAAGAAGCTATTAAGGCATATGACTTCGTTAAAAACACAAGTTATCGACCATATAGGCCATTTTTTTTTCATTGTTATTCCTTCTTTCCAAAAAAATTCATCTTTTCTAGGAAAAGGAAGGCCCGACCTATCATACAAGGTCACATATGTTTGAACTAAAATTTTTCTTGAATTTCGATTTTCTCAAAATTTAAATTTTCATAAAATTTCTCCATCGTTAACATATTTCACAAACTATTAAGAGGTATTTAACCAAAAATAACAGCATCTGTTTTAAATGATATGGGCAATGAAATGAAGCAAAAGTTTTATTGTTGGTGAAATACTTTTTCATTTATAGGTGTTCTTAGAAAAATTCAGTTGTGAATTTATGGATAAAATACATATACACGTAAATTTTTACCCATAACTTTGCACCTCATGAGTTTTCTTAAGATTTTGGCTCATTTCATTCATCATTATATTCTATAGCTTGTGTTACAAAGAAAACTAGGTTTGCTGCATTACAATTTTGTGGAGAGTGTTAACTGTTTTGGTTCAATTTCATTAAAATTTACAAATCTTAATGAATAATTTAAGATATATTATAATTTGGTTGCATTTATAGTATTTTTTTTATTATAATTGATAACACATGTAAGAACCATAGTTATAAATAGTTTTTAAAAAATCCAATTTTTCAAAAAAAAATAATAATAATAATTTTCAAACGTAGTCGAATACCTTAAGAGATGAAGTAATAAGATATTTATGTAGAAATGTTAGCAAGCATTAATCCCAATGGACTGGGCAGTTACAAAAGGCAACTAATGAAAAAAAAAAAATCAATTACAAATGAAATTAAAAAAAAAATGTTTAAAGACAGGTCTCTCAAAATTTAGGAAATTTCTTTATTTACAAATATGATGGAAAACAAGATGGAAGATTAGATGGTACAGTGAGTAAATTTTCTTATACTGGAAGCAATGATACACAGAAATGATATAAAAGAACAGGTGAGGAATTGCTTCCAACAGACACATAAAGACAATCTCATGGAAGAAGTGAGAAATTTCCTCAAGATGTCGAAAAGAGCCACTCTTTCATTTGGAGAGTGATAAAAAGAAACTACACAGCTGAAACTTTGAAGATCTACAGAAAAGCATGGGCTAACTTCCCAATTCACTACCTGAAAAGAATAAAGATATATTATAGATTAAAAAATGCTTCAAAATATGAAATTAATCTGTGTTAGTATCAATACAAATGGTATGTAATTATACGTAAAGATATAAAACTAGACCACTTTTTGTGTTCATAAAAAGTGATAAATCTTCTTAAACTCAAAATGAATTCATAAAGGTGGTTTTGATTAACTCTGTGTAATCAATACCACCTGTGTTAGTATCAATACAAATGGTATGTAATTATACGCAAAGATATAAAATTAGACCACTTTTTGTTCATAAAAAATGATAAATCTTCTTAAACTCAAAATGAATTCATAAAGGTGGTTTTGATTAACTCTGTGAAATCAATACCACCTGTGTTAGTATCAGTACAAAGGGCATGTAATTATGCATAAAGATATAAAATTAGACCAATTTTTGTGTTCATGAAAAAAAAAAAAAAAAAAGACAAATCTTAAGACTCCAAATGAATTCATAAAGGTGGCATTGATTAGCACGTTGAATGCAACAGCAATTTTCAGAAATCTGGCCTAAAATGACACTAATTTTTATAATTATATCCTTTGTTCGTTTTTTACTAAATTTTCTGTTTATGCAAGCCAGAACTGATTTCTGTTCTTTTCCCGGAAGCCATATATCGATATTAGTACTGATATACTACGAGTTCATTCGGAGAGGCACAAAAATGGCAATACAAGATAACTCGTAGTTGGCAGTCAATGCATTAATCCTAGTCAACATATTTTTTTAAAACCAACTTTACTTAACCACTTAACGCATTTGCCCGTGTCTCACACGGGCGACCTTGTATCTCGCGTTATTTTATTTCTAATGCTCGTCTGAGATCCGTTCCAGTAAAAATAAATAGGCTAGATTATAATTAAACTTATTTGACATAGATGGCACCACTATTCAGCATTTTTCTTGTGTAAACCACGTGGCACATTTTGATGATTAGCTATAAGTTTACTAAGAATTCTTTGCTATAAAATAGTCGTTTGGTGTGGAAAAGGTAATATATCAATTTTTATTACGTAAATATAATAAAAGTAAGCAGTTAACTGCAAATTATATTACTAAGTGTTTTTGTAATTTAAAAAAAGTTATCTGATGATGCGCGACTCTGATGATGACAATTTTGATATGCCAATTTATCAGACAGTTTCAGCGATGAGAGTGATGATTTCTTAAGTGATTAGTGAATTTGATTTTAATAACTTGAAATTCAAAATAAACATGTAATCAAATTGTTTTCACTTTGTTTGTATAATATATATATATTTTTTTAAATCAGCCTATACTTGTACCCCTGTATGTTGTCTTTTCTAATACAAAAGAGCATAACAAAAGACAACTTTAAGTGAAATTATTCCAAAATTAAAAATATTTTTAAATTAAATTTTTAGTTAAAAATTACTTTTATTTGTCGATCATGTCTTAAAATGCACTAGAGAATATGATTATGCAAGAAAAAAAAAATAGGGGATTTTTTGACCGAAAATTAGAAATTAATGTGTGCCTTAAGGGGTTAATATAATAGAGGTTACAAAGTTACATTCTCTACTTTGCCAACAATGGAACAAACAGTGACCCACCCCAGTTTTTACACATCCATAGGGAGTTTCGATGGCTTTCTGCTTCTAGGCTGATGCATTAGTTTGAACTTTTACCATTTGTTCTCAACAATAAGTTAATTTCAAGTATGGATGACTAAACACCATCTTGCTGTTTCTGTATATTGCATAAAATATTAAGACTGCCAGAGAAACGTATCCTATTCATTCATGCTCTTACACAGGGTGCATAGTGAGAAATTACAACAGCACCTTTACACCTCTTCAGAAATTAAGCATCTTTTGTCTTTTTAAGCACCTTGAAAAGATAAAAAAGCACCTTTGTATATATTTACAACTTAAACTTACAACGTTTTTTCTAAAAGCAAAGGATATTTTCTATTTTATAATAAAGCATAGTTTTAAGTCAAAAATAAATAAATTGCCTTTTTAAACTTCTAATATTTATTTCTATATTCGCATAACGTCTTCGATTACAAAACAAATTATGTCTTCATGGGTTTTTTTTTTTTAAAGGATCATGAAACTGAATAAAACTTATCAATACCAAAAAATTATGTCAGCTTTATTAAAGTTAATCTATACTTATAATAAAGCTCAATGTGTGTGTGTGTGCATGTTGGCACTCTACAGGCCAGACCGTTGCACCTACAGCTTCCAAATTTGGTACATGTATACCTTGGAGGTCGGGAATGTGCACCTCGGAGCCCTTTTTTTGAATTTTTGATTAGAATTTGAATTAATTAAAATTTAAGCGAAATTTCGACGTTTTTCCGCTATAACTTCCGAAATTATTATCGGACAAACATGATTTAAAAATAAATTTAAAGATAAAAAAATTAGCTTTCTAATGGTATCAGTGTTTTAATGTATAGCTCAAGCTTCTATTTTTAACGAATTTTTAAAGAAATATTTTAACCATGTTTTTTTAGCACGTGACTGGATAAAATAAAATAAAACAATGCCGGAAGTTTAAATGAAAAAACAACAACTATCATCGTAAATCAAATCTAAAGAAATACAACTTTCAGCACGTGATTGGATAAAATAAAAGAAATATAAAATGTAATATTTTCTTTAAAAAATAAATGCAAGGCAAAGGATTCTAAGAAATCGTTTGCAATATTTATATCATTAATTCCATAAATTATCTTTATTTACAGTAAACCTGATTGAATTTAGACAGGATATGCATTAAAATCCCGACTTAATGGCATATTTCTATAATCGTTTGCAATATCTGTATCATTAATTCAATAATTTTTTCCCTTTTTCACTTTCTTTAAAAAACATATTTAACATTTTGGCAATATCACCGAAAAAAACATTTTTAATATTTTGGAAGCATAATTGATAAATTATAAGAGCATTAAACTCAAAAAGTTTTTCCGAATAAAGTTACCGACTCTTTAACTACTAATAACTGAATCTTTTAACTTAAACTATTTCTTAAATTTTGGCTAAAAAATATATGATTTAATTGGAAATTTTAGAACGCATTACTCATGGCGAACCAGCTGGTCAACAAAGGCGGCTAGTAATAAATAAATGTAATCCTTTATCATTGTTTCTTAAAATAACAAAATACAAGTTTATTTGAATGAATACATCATTTCTGAAAATTTATATGATGCAAAATAGTTAAATTGATTTTTAGTAGTTGATATAGTTTTATAGTTGATTTTTACTTAAAATTCTCTGTATTTTTCCTGTTTTATGAAAATGTTCATATTCTTCTGTACTTTTCCAGTTTTTTAAGACGATTTTTAAATTCCCTGTTCTTCTGGTAGCATATCAACCCTATTACAATCATGGTTTTTATTTTCTTTTTATGATTTTTCTAAATTTTACTCAGAAGAGGATATGAAATTTCTAACTGCACTGACTAACTTTAGGTAAATTCTGACACCCACTGAAAATTTAAAATTTTCACATTCCCCCTAATAAAAAAAAAAAACATTTAATATCCATAATTCGATTACTGGCATTAGTGATTTATGATTAACAGACTTCAAAAGATATTTGGCATTGTAGAAATTTCTTTTAACTACTTCAGATGGCTTTAATTTAAACGGACATGGTAGCCTACCTCGACATTTTGTGAGATGATGCTATACGACATTAGCTGAATAAGGATAATAATCACATAATTAAAACAATAAAATTATTGTATTAACTAATTTGAATAGCACGTTAAATTAAGTGGATTTATTATTTTTGAAATTCATATGACTAAATAACAGGTAGGATTAAAAAAACATTTAATCATCATGTGAATCATATCTAAATATTTTCAGAAAAAAACTAATGAGCAAATCCTGATCACCTTGATACAAGAGCAAATTATAACAGTAATTGCAATTGCATCCGAATGTCATCTGGAATTTATATATCTTCTTGAGTTTTATTCTAGTTTTTATTTTATAATTCTGTTAAATTTGATATTTAATTTTGTTTCAAATTCTTTGAAATTCAAAGGAATTGTTAGTATTATATAAAAATATCCAAGTTAAATAGAATAAATTTTTTAATTTAAAAAGTGCTAAATTTATAATTTATAACATATTGGGAAAGGCATTTAAACCTAAAAAGATAATAAAAATCTCAAAATTATTAAGTGCAAATTTGAAAAACATATCTATGTATAATGGCCCTTTACTTTATACAATGAACAGTAAGAAACACAACTACTAACACATTTTCAAATGAAAATAGAGGTGTATAAGATAAATGTTATTCTAAAAGCATGGAAAAAATTTTATGCATGCTATATGTCAAGTATCAGACATTGCAAAAATTGATTTTTTAGATAAATGTAATATTTGTAATGTGATTGTGATTTCACAAGTATTCATCCAATCCCTTAATTAAAAAAAATAAAATATCAAAAGGAAAGAAAACTCAAAACTTTGAAGTGCTCTTGATTTGTAATAATTACAATTTTTTTTTTTAACATATTAACACTCTCATCCGAAAATAAAGTTACAAAATGAAAAGAAAAAAAAATCAACTTACGTGCTTCCATTTATTTTGGCTAAATTTTTCTGCAAGAGGAAGAAAAAAATCAAGTCAATAAAATAGAATTACTCATACAAATATATCAAGAAAAGATAATTTACAATATAAAAACATTCATGGTTATTATATCAGAATGAAAATAAGACTGATCTTTTATAAATATATAATAAATTGCCTGATAGTTAAATATCTGTTTGAAATTATCATTTTTATTCCAAAAATCTGAGGGTCACATTTAATATCTCATGCTCTAATTTATATGTTGTTAAAAAATATAATAAGGTGAGAATTCTATTACAATTGAATTCTGACCAAATTATGTTTTATAATTCATCTCTAAATAGTTTACTTTAATATAAATACTAACTTTGTGCAAGTCTGACAATTGCTGATGTCGAGTCAATGCATCTTTATTAGGAAATTGTCTTTTACATAACAGGCAAGCCATTTTCGATAAATCCACAAATTTGGATTCGTCTACTTTATTGTTTTCAAGTTTCTTTATATTTGGCTGAGATGAATCGGGTTCAGTATCAGAATCACTATCATCTCCATAGGAAACAAGTGTTGTTTTAGTTGCTAAATAAAAACACACACACATAATTAGAACAATGTCGACTATAAAACAACAACAAAAAATAATCATTCAGATTGCAAAATTCATACACTGTCATGATAAAGGGAATGGCTTGAAGAAGTAAAAAAGCTAAATAAAATAAAAACAATTCTAAGAAATCAAGATTAGTCATTTAATACACCAAATCAGCCTATTTATATTTTAATATTAATACAAAATAAATATTTCATATTCAGAAGGACATGTCAAATATTCTTTAGAAAAAAAAAAGTTTGTATACTAATGTGTTAAAAAAAATTTTCAATCATTTCTTTGAAACGATCTCATAAAAACTTATATCACACTGTAGTATATAATTTCTTCTTTTTCTACAGTTTTATCAGTCAAAGACAATGTTAAATCAATTATAATTTTTATTTTCATTTTTAATAATTAACTTTCTACTTTAACTGCATTATACAAAAGTAAATACTTTATGACTAATCAACAAACATTTAGAATTGACAAATGCATTTAAAAAAAAGTATTTTAAAATGTTTTAAGTTTTTTTTTTTTTAAATCACTAAGACTTTTTCATTTTTTTTTATATAAAAATCTGTGATTTTTAATATTTATATAAGCAATATAAGCATTTATAATCTGTGCTACGTTTAATATCCGGTCAAGCAGCGAAAGTTGTTAAATAAATTTATAAGAAATATAGATAAAATTTAGAAATTTTATATCTTTGTTTATAATTAAAGTACTAGAAATAATAAGTAAATGCCTAACAATTCAAAGAATATTTTAGTTCTGCCACTTTAAAAAATTCTTAAAGGCAATCAAACTTTTAAAACATAGTTAATTTACTAAGATGATTTGCATGAAGGTATTGAAATTTTGAGCTCATTATTCACTAATTAAAGAAAAAAGCAAGAAAGTAGAGTTTTTACTGAGGTTATCTGAATAAGATAAAATAATAAGTAATTTTAAGTCTAAATACTCTGAACATGAACATTTAACCTACTTCATTCCAAACTACATAACAATTTGAATATCTACTATATTGTTCTTTACTACATAACATCGTTTTAACAGAAATAAGATGGCAAAATTTGAATTTCAAACTGAAAATGGGTCAAGTACAAAATACAGAAAACTCAGCATTAACAAATGCATATCAATTTATATATATATATATATATAATTACTCTTTAACCAAAATAGATAGAGAAATGATCAATATTTTAGGTTACAAGTCCACAGACTCAAAAGCTAATTAATATGATCAAAGTATGCATTTAACTTAACTTTGTTGAACTTGTATCACATAAACTCAAAATTTTTAACAGATAAAAAAAAAAAAAAAAAAATAGCAATTATAAATATGCACATATTTTTTCTTCTCAGAACTTCTGAAGGATTTACTTAGAGCATTTAAATTATATGTAACAGGTAGAGTGTTACAAATATCAATCTGTAAGGAAAGAGAGATATAAAAAAATCGAAAATTTCGTAATTTTAATAATTAGACACGATGTGGAGTTGGAAAAAAAAAGTTGAACTTGAATTAAAATGATGAATATACCAAACAAACAGTAAAATATAAATCAAATAAAACATTAAAATGAATAAATTTATGCGAAAAAATACTTGAGGTGTTCAAAATACTTTAGAAATATTACATGAAAGAATATCTACTGAAAGAAAAATGACAAAATTCGATTTCTGAACATGTTGAAATTTGCAAAAATGTCTTCTCTCAGTAATGCAATTCCTCCACCCCAATGCTAATACCATTTGGAAGAAATTTAAGGCAAAATAATTTAAATGCTATTTTGTCACAAGTAGCAATTTTGTAAAATAACAGCAATGAGTATAAAAAGTGATTGAAAAAAAAACTATCCTTTTAAGATTACCAATGTATCAAATGTAAATAAATACTGATAATTTTTATAAATAATTACAGAGCATGAATTGTAAAAAAGTAGCACTTCAATGGATGAAATACTTCTATATTAATACCACAGACTGTAATAAAAACGTTTTTCAAAAAATCTTACAATTACCTGATACACTAAGTTTATTATCCAACTCAGCCATAAGTGCATTTCTTTCTGCAAGTGTTGTGCGCTTTTCCAGGATGGCAAAGCCAGCATCAGCTGTTGCAGAATGCCTCGACATATCACTGGCCATTGCAATATGAGGAGGAGCAATCGACACAGGAGGGCTTGCAACAATCCCCAGTTTTGCATTTTCTTTTTTCTGATTCAATGTCTTAGCCCACTTTTCCATATCCTATTCATAAATTAAAGAAAAATATTCACATTACTCATTCAGCATAAATAAAATGTGGACAATTTTCTTACATGTGTACAAAACAATTTAATCCATGGCCAAATCAAAAGGAATAAATTCAAATCTACAATTAAATTTTAACTTCAGCTAAAATTTTGATTTTTTCTTAACACAGAGAAACCTGAATGAAGAAATCTAACTCCCAGTGAGGCTAGATTAACTTGGGCTCAAGTGTGATGAATTTAGTCTGGAGACATAATGTTATGTTATGAATAATGTTTGTAAACATGCAATTCTGAAATACTTACTAGAAGAATACTCTAAAAGATATTTGTAGAATATGTAAACTAAGTAAACTATCTATGACACCATTCATATGCCAAATATGTTGTTCAAATATTTTCTGATTGCCACAGTTGTAAGCTATGAACATTAAATCATTTTGCCCTAAACCACATATTTTTCATATTACAATGATGTCCATACCCTGAAAAAGCTGTATGATGATATGGAAATTCGAATTAACTGATTGCATATGAGATCAACCTTGATGACTTTTAGTTGCTCTGGAGGCTGCTGTAAAAATTTCATGAGACAGTAAGCAAAGTTTATCTTAAAAATACATTCGACACTTTATATGTTTTGTTTTCACTATACACAATGCAAAATTTAGAACTTTGTTCTCCATATATTTCTATATCGGCCCCAGCATGTCCAGATAATGCAAGCAAATGATAATTAATTAAGGCTAGATTTTGCTAATGAATTCATCATATATGACAACACAAAAACTCGCCCTTTCACATTCAATGAAAAAACGAGGCCCATTTCTCTCCAGTTGATAAGGATAATCTGAGGAACAGCATGTCATGACAGGCAATAATTCTCATGATTTCTTGAGATTTTAGCCAATAATCTGAGCATCTTTCTGAGTCCTTCCTTTTTGAAAAGTTTTCTACTGAAGATGTACAAACATATACAGTAATAAGTGTTTGCTTTCTAGAAATATTGACATTATGAAATTCCTCAACTGCAACAGCAAAATACTTGAATTGACACACTATTATTTGTTTCTTCTTTTTTGTGAAAGTAAACAATTTTTAATTTGCAAATAGGGCTTTTATTTTTCTGCCAAAACATTACACCTCGAACAGGTACCTGTGTAAAACTGGTGGTATTAGGGAAAGTGTCTTGCAAGATATGCCTGCTTGCCTCAGTCCTTTATTAAAAGTAAATTTTGATGTCTCCCTATATTTTCCAAATTTTAAGTTCTTTGTGTAAACTGAAATTTTAAAACTTTATTTAATATTCCATTATCAATCCCCCCCATTTCACCTAATATATCACCAGTTGCCCCAAAATTGATAGGAAAATACAATTATAAATATTATTTTGTTATATTTGATAAAAACAAATTTTTAACTACAATTATCCAAATAGCATTTTTTAAATTACAAACACATCACTTGTCAAAGAGTGGCTTATAATAAAAGAAGCAAGTATGCGTTAACACAAATGATTCTGTTAGGACAACATGAAAGTGACACAAGCAATACTAATAAGTAAAAAACAAACCAGAAAATTAAAAATGAGCCTTGTAGAGGAAAGGTAGGTGGAGTGTATCACACTGTTAACAGTGCATCATGCCAACTGTTCTCAGAACAACTCAAATGTTACTAAATACAATGTGAACAAGAAATTCGGCTTCATTATTTTCGTTATTACATTGCAAGCAAATTTTCCTTCATGCATTCTACAGTTAGTTTTCAAGAAGCTCCAACTAGCTTTATCTCATTTTAACTCACCTGTCTTCTTAGCTTTCATTTTATTATTTTCCCCCCATCCAACTCACTTTTTATGATTTTATGATGAAAAATAATAAGTATATTAAAAAAAAAAGATTTTAAAATAATTTCAGTAGTTGCAGAAGCTAATTCTACAGTCCAAATGGAAGAGATATCACTATATGAAAATAATTAGATACAATAAAAATATGATCAGCAATTTTGACAATTAAAAAAAAAAATCCATCTATCTGTGCTTGCAACAAAACAAAGCTGAATATATTATTCATCACTAGCCGCCTTCGGCGACCAGCTGGTTCGCCATGAGTAATGCGTTCTAAAATTTTCAATTAAATTACATATTCATTAGCCTTTAATTAATTCCGGGCATTGATTGGCCTGAAATGAATATTTTCTTTAAGATGATGGACGGAAAGTTTTAAAAGAACATTTTTTCTAATAACATTCTTTAATTTTATAAATCACTCAGTTTTAATTATTGATTTTGTAGGTCCTACGGCCTGGCCTGTAGAACGCCAACACACACAAACAGATTGAGCTTTATTATAATTATAGATTATTTTATGTAATCTACTAATACAAAATTAATAGATAAGTTTCAATTATAAATTTAAAAAGTTAAATTAAGATTTAAAAAAAAGAATTAGTATTTAGAAGATCCAGCTAAAATGAATTCAACAGAGATGGTAATATGTGTTTATGTATAGAGCTTAATTTCTGAACAATAGTGAGCATTATAAATTTTTGTTGCCAACCAATTTCACCATTTTGTGTATGGCTAAATACATAGAATGCTGCATGATTATTGCTAAGTATAATTTTAAATAATACAATATAACATGTGGTAACTTTTCATAACTTTCGTATAATGCCAATTTGGTGAATTCACAGTCTAAAGTTGCTCCTTTTTGTAACTATGCAGGTCATGATCCGTAAGAAATTATATGAACTTTGAATGTGATGATTACCTCGCTCCATTCCCCTTTTTAAAACCATATTTTATAGAAGCATCATTTCATCATTTTAGCTACAACACACTTCCTTAGTTTATATTAAATAGTTAGAATGCATTATAAGTTTATTTCTCATTCTCAAGTCCATCACTGGCCACAACAACACAATTGACTGACATGACTAAATTAATTTCAACACTTGCCATCTTCCACATTTACTTCAATGTTATAGTAATTTTATGATTAGAAAATTTAAAATATTATTAAATTTGAAAAATTATGATGAAATACATTTTAATTTTTAAACATCTTATAATTCTATATTTTTACTTTCTAAAAGTTGCATAGAAGAAAAAAAAATCAGATTATCTGAATTTTGAACATTTTAATTTTAGAATCTAATAATTTAGTTCCCAGTAACTGAAAAATTAATGTTAACAGTTCAAGCAATTCTAATAATTCATCTTGACTTTTTGTATTGAATGTATTTATAATTTCTTATTACTAAAAGAGATGTATAACTACCAAATAAGCAAAATGGAATCACAAAATAATCCTAATAAGATGATTTTTTAGGGTTAGTGACCGGAACAAATCCCCCAATATATATTTACCTTAGCTATTTTCTTTGCAATCTTTACTTTGTCCAATTTCTCTTCCTTTTTATTTTTATTCTTCTCTTGATCTTCTGATTCTGTAGAATTAGCATTGGAATTTCCTAAATTAATAAGAAAGCATGCTTTTTTTTGTATTTGCAACAGTGAAATAATTAGTTGTGTTTTAAATGCATCATTATTCAAAAAGATATTCCAATCATGACCTTGTAATAATATATTTTTTAAAAAATTACCAAATATATTTACATTAATAGCACAAACTGATAATTGAATAAAAATTAAGTGTACTCTTTCTGAATTATAATTACTCTACTTTTATTTCTAATACATACATTATTAAGCTTTGAAATTTTTTTAATCAGATCTATCCTCTAATTGAGTATAGTCACAATCTTCAGTTCATAACTAGTCATTAACAAATTACTTCAACAAGATACTCTTGGCAAGAGGGAATAACCTTAAAATCGAAATAAAATAAGTGAAGCACAATTTTAAATAGTTATGCGATAACTTTTTATTTCATACTTCCTATTAAGATGATCTTACATTGATATTTCTTAGTAAATTTTAAAGAGCTAAAAAAATTATATATATATATATATATATATGGATTCAAATCTGTCATGCTTTCATGAAACAATATACAAAAACTTACATTAAGTCTTATACACATGTTTAAATTGAAATGTAGCAGATTTTAAATTTTAATGCATTTTTCATTCATGTATAGCAGCACAATCTCATTGGTAATAATTAGTTTAGTGATAGCTTCTTTTTAATGATACTTTTTAACCTTAATTGGGGAGAATTTCAATTGAATGATTAATTTTAGATGCAAGTCAATACTAAATTTGTTATTCATTTTATAATGTAGCTCTTTTAAATTTATCAGTTAGGAGAAAAAAAGGAAAAAATAAATTCAGCGGCCGAAAAGTGCTAATTATTGAGATAGAATAGGCAGATATAAGTGATCCTGGTTGTCAGCTTACTCTGGCAATGTATTGGGCCTATTGCTGATAGATTTTTTAACAATGAATGGTCAAGAAGCAATTGCAATTACAATAATAAAAGCAAAACTCACCTTGAGATGTCACAGTAGGTGGAGATGAAATGATTGACTGACCATCAGTAGCTGCCACAGGCAAGTAAGTCTGATGCTCACCATCCCAATAAAGATATTGCTGAGACTCAGAATTGTAGTAATATTGTGAATTAGCATCATAATACAGACCAGTTGATGCATCATAATAATAACCAGAAGATTCATCATACTGGTACGTTGAAATATCCGGTAATGGGTATTTATAATAAGTTATACCATTCACAATTACTGTCCCTAAGCTTGCCATATGAGCCTGAAAATAATAAAAATTTTCACATTAGACAAACATCCATAAGTTCTATAAATTAAATACATGCCACACTAAAAAAATAATCATGAGTTGATCGAAAACAACTGGCAATGCACCAAAATGTACAATATTCGACACATTGCAAATGATTAAGGCATGTGATTTAGTTCATTGTGTAATCATAAAAGAATAATGCCCTGGTCCGATGTTCGTAACCTCTCCACCACACACACAAAAAAAATGAACTAGCTGATTGGACTTTTAACAAAATTCAGACATTTCATTTAACATGTTAAATGCCATGGCAATTTTCAGAAATCTTACCTAAATTGACTCTGAATAATTTTTATAATTATATTTTTCGTTTTTTTTTTTTTTTGATAATTTTTCTGTCCATGCAAGCCAGCATTGATTTTTTTGTTCTTTTCACAGAAGCCATCTATCAATATTAAGACTGATGTACTACAAGTTTATTTGTAGCTACACAAAAATGGCAAGTAAGCACAGTACGAGATAACTTGTAGTTGGCATCCTAGAAAAGAACGCAATCTAC